>VDFB02006977.1:0-13806 GCA_007258455.2 Sequoia sempervirens | reverse complement strand
AAAATTATTTAATTAACAGAGGACAAATGACCTTAGAAAATAATTAAATAATTAACATTATTTAATTATGATGAAGATATTAATTATGAAGAAAATTAGAGTCGTTGGCCTAGACCAAATTTTAGTGTCTGAGTTTCCCCTCTTTGACATAATGTCATTTAGGTGTTTGTGTCGAAGAATAATAAAAATAACATGCCTCGGTCATGCCATGGTGTGAAATAGGCAAGGGTATGCCCCCTTAGGAAAAATGACGAATTTTTGAAAAATTTAGAAAAATTTGGAAATTGTCCCAATTAGGTAATTTGATAGCTAGAAGTTTGATGGTGGAGACAAAAATGAATTTCGGCAAAGTTTGGTAGGTGAAATGATCGTTTGAAGTTGGTAAATAGTGCGGCCAGTAGATAATGTGTGAGAAAAACCCACCAGAAACCCTAGGTATAAATAGATTTTGGGTGGAAAATGAATTCATTTGCACCCCTCAAGTTTAGAAAACCTTGATTTTTTCTCTAAGCACTCAACAAACATGTCACCCATTCCCTACACAGAGCACCATAGATACTGCATTAGGACTTTTAGATTGCCAGCCGATAGATGACCCCTAGTATGTACCTGAAAACTGTCTTTTGAATTTTTGATTTGCACGCATTTTTAGGCAGTTAAACTTAATTTTTTCAAATGCGTCACTTTTAGTTCAATGCATATGCATTCATGTGCGACATATTTGATCGCAAAACGACAGATATGTCAACAAATGTCTAGGTTGATTTTGCGGTTAGGTTACATGCACGCATTTGCATTTTTTGCATCGCATGTGTTAGGCGCAATGTCACACATGTTTTAATACATCACATTGAATATTTTGTTATGCATTTGCATTATTGTTCACTTGTTTGATTGTGCAACACATTTGATTTTGTTATGCTTATGGATGATTTCCCATGGTTTATTTTCTCCTTGTGACATGTGTTTTTTGTTACGCATGTGCAATGTTATGTGACGCATTTGGCTTAGTGCGATGCAGTTGTGAAGTCAAATGACGCATTTGCTTGTCAATTTTTTTTCTAAATTTTGTGGTTTTAAATTTTTCTTTGTATTTCTGACACAAGATTTTTGTTATTCATTTGTAGGTCACTTTAGATCTGTTATATACCTGAGAGTCGAGGTCGTTGACCTATGAGTTTCAAGACTAGTTGCAGAGTGGAGAGACATATGATATGGCATCTTGGTTTGCATCATGTTACATTTATGCCCACTATTCAGGCAAACTGAGGGCTGCTAACTTTGCTCTATAAGCAATGACACTCAGAGACCTCTTCTTTCCATCTGCCTATAAGAGAGGCTACTCTTACCTTAGAGGACGTCTATTGGATTATGAGATTATCGATAAGGGGTGAGAGAGTCCTCTATGATACTGAGAGGGGTTATAGTGAGATTACTCGTTATTATCCACACGATGACTTCAAACAACTCAGGATAAAGCATATGAGATCAAATGGCACGTATTAGTAGAGACATATGTGTGGCTGTATTGACATATGTGTGGTTGTATTGTATGTTATGCACATTGATTGGCGGGATTGTTCTAACAGACCGCAGAGGGCATGGGTTTCTCGTTGGGTGGGGTGAGATGCTGGTAGGGATGTTGGAGTGACAGGTTTTATATGTGTGGGGTCTAATGTAACATAGGGAAACAAGCGAGATCAAGCAAAATAATGCAATAAACTCAAATCTAAACCTATGCTAACAACAAGAACAATGGAAAGCTTAAAATATAAATAACAGAAAGATCTCATCAAATATCTACGTAATTCCATGCATAACCTCAATTGTCCTTCTCCATTTTTCCGTTGTATGATAATTGCCCTAATATTTCTCTCAAGTGCAAATATAGCCTCATGATAGTGTTATTAGCAAACATCGAAGATTAAGAAAGTTGATTGCTTCGAAAAGTCATAAGATTTCAGGAGGAGTAACAATGATGAAGATCAAGCCAATTTATAGAAAATAGGGTTTTTGAATGATGGGCTCAAATTCAAAGATAGAATGACGATTAAGATTAAAGATTGTGACATGCATTGAGATTAGTGTCAGTAATAATGCAAGTGATAAAGCATAAAAGGTGGAGATTAAGATTAAATAATAGTTTAATCTTTAGTTGAAAGTGTTTGAAACTTAGAAGAATAATGATTGCATGTAAAGGATAAAGATTAGCACAAAGGAAACAATTAGTTCGAATACTTGAATTAAATAATTAATAAAAAAAATCACGCAAAAGAATAAAACTAGATAACTGACTGATTAAGACAGAGAGTCCATTCGTCAGAGACAATCAAATATTAAATCAGGAGATGACTGACTAATTTAATTAAATCTTGACTTAAGTGGTAATTGACTAATTAGATAACATAGAGATTATCCAATCACAAAAGAATATGCCAAGAATAAACCTTTTTTATGAATTAAATGATTATTTAATTCAACATTTGAAATTCAAGGATTAAATTAAATAAATTAAGATTTATTTAATTGACTAGAGAAAAGGTTAATGAATAATTAATTAGTTTTAAATGATTATTTAATTATAGTCGTAAAGGTGATGAAAGTAAATTAAATAGGAATTTATTTAATTTTAGGAAGAGGATAACTTAATTAGCGACGTAATTAAATAAATAATATTTATTTTATTAATCAAGGTTGAATAAAGGTAAATATGAATTAATTAAATAATTAAAGTTATTTAATTAATAGATTGAATGAAGGTTAAAATGAATTAATTAAATAATTAAAATTATTTAATTAACATAGGACAAATGACCTTAGAAAATAATTAAATAATTAACATTATTTAATTATGATGAAGATATTAATTATGAAGAAAATTAGAGTCGTAGGCCTAGACCAAATTTCAGTGTCTACAGTTTTCCCCTCTTTGACATAATGTCATTTAGGTGTTTGTGTCGAAGAATAATAAAAATAACATGCCTCGGTCATGCCATGGTGTGAAATAGGCAAGGGTATGCCCCCTCAGGAAAAATGACGAATTTTTGAAAAATTTAGAAAAATTTGGAAATTGTCCCAATTAGGTAATTTGATAGCTAGAAGTTTGATGGTGGAGACAAAAATGAATTTCGGCGAAGTTTGGTAGGTGAAATGATCGTTTGAAGTTGGTAAATAGTGCGGCCAGTAGATAATGTGTGAGAAAAACCCAACAGAAACCCTAGGTATAAATAGATTTTGGGTGGAAAATGAATTCATTTGCACCCCTCAAGTTTAGAAAACCTTGATTTTTTCTCTAAGCACTCAACAAACATGTCACCCGTTCCCTACACAGAGCACCATAGATACCGCATTAGGACTTTTAGATGGCCAGCCGATACATGACCCCTAGTATGTACCTAAAAACTGTCTTTTGAATTTTTGATTTGCATGCATTTTTAGGCAGTTAAACTTAATTTTTTCAAATGCGTCACTTTTAGTTCAATGCATATGCATTCATGTGCGACGTATTTGATCGCAAAACGACGGATATGTAAACAAATGTCTAGGTTGATTTAGGCGGTTAGGTTACATGCACGCATTTACATTTTTTGCATCGCATGTGTTAGGCGCAGTGTCACACATGTTTTAATACATCACATTGAATATTTTGTTATGCATTTGCATTATTGTTCACTTGTTTGATTGTGCAACACATTTGATTTTTTTATGCTTATGGATGATTGCCCATGGTTTGTTTTCTCCTTGTGACATGTGTTTTTTGTTTTGCATGTGCAATGTTATGTGACGCATTTGGCTTAGTGCGATGCATTTGTGAAGTCAAATGATGCATTTGCTTGTCAAATTTTTTTTCTAAATTTTGTGGTTTTAAATTTTGCTTTGTATTTCTGACACAAGGTTTTTGTTATTCATTTGTAGGTCACTTTAGATCTGATATATACCCAAGAGTCGAGGTCGTTGACCTATGAGTTTCAAGACTAGTTGTAGAGTGGAGAGACATATGATATGGCATCTTGGTTTGCATCATGTTACATTTATGCCCACTATTCAGGCAAACTGAAGGCTGCTAACTTTGCTCTATAAGCAATGACACTCAGAGACCTCTTCTTTCCATCTGCCTATAGGAGAGGATACTGTTACCTTAGAGGACGTCTATTGGATTATGAGATTATCGATAAGGGGTGAGAGAGTCCTCTATGATACTGAGAGGGGTTATAGTGAGATTACTCGTTATTATCCACACGATGACTTCAAACAACTCAGGATCAAGCATATGAGATTAGATGGCACATATTAGTAGAGACATATGTGTGGCTGTATTGACATATGTGTGGTTGTATTGTATGTTATGCACATTGATTGGCGGGATTGTTTTACTAGACCGCAAAGGACATGGGTTTCCCGTTGGGTGGGGTGAGATGCTGGTAGGGATGTTGGAGGAGCGACAGGTCGTATATGCGTGGGGCCCAATGTAACACAGGGAAACAAGCAAGATCAAGCAACACAATGCAATAAACTCAAATCTAAACCTATGCTAACAATAAAGAACAATGGAAAGCTTAAAACAAATAACAAAAAGATCTCACCAAATATGTACGTAATTCCATGCATAACCTCGATTTTCCTTCTCCATTTTGCCGTTGTATTAAAACTAGATAACTGACTGATTAAGACAGAGAGTTCATTTGTCAGAGACAATCAAACATTAAATAAAGAGATAACTGACTGATTTAATTAAATCTCAACTTGAGTGGTAATTGACTAATTAGATAACATAAAGATTATCCAATCACAGAAGAATATGCCAAGAATAAATCTTTTATGAATTAAATGATTATTTAATTCAACATTTAAAATTTGAGGATTAAATTAAATGACTGGAGAAGAGGTTAATGAATAAATAAATAATTTTAAATGATTATTTAATTATAGTCATAAAGGTGATGAAAGTAAATTAAATAGGAATTTATTTAATTTGAGGAAGAGGATAACTTAATTAGTGACGTAATTAAATAAATAATATTTATTTAATTAATCAAGATTGAATAAAGGTTCCAAGGCAAAGTTCATGAGGTGGGATGAGTAAATTCAGAAGGCTTGGACAGACCTCAAAACTTCTAATCCCTCGACACTCGAGATAAGCAAGGTCAATAGGAAAGAAGTGCATTGGTTGCATCCAGTGAGGTTAAAGTGGAAGCTCAATTTCGATGGGGCTATCAAAGGCAATCCCAGCTAAGCAAGTGTTGGGTGCATAATTAGAGACAACTGGGGCCATTGTGTGTGGGTAGCGTCAAAAAAATTGTGCATTCAATCCAACAACATTGCTGAGTTGGAGGCCTTGGCACTTGGTCTACAATTATGTATCTAGAAAGGCATTGATTTTGTTGAAGTTGAAGGTGATTCGCAGATATGTATTCAGGTAATCTCCTCGAGGAAATCACCAAACTAGAGGATCAAAAATTGGATTGAGCCTATAAAGTCACTCCTTAGTGAGCTTAATGACTTCTCCCTTACACACGTGTACATGGAAGCAAATAAAGCTGCAAATTTGTTGGCTAATTAGGGAGTTTCTCAAGATACAGTGGTGTATGTTGATTCCTCCACGGATCGATGGATGGGGCTATAGGCCATCATAGATCAAGACAAGATGGGGTGTTGTGGAGATATCCCTGGCATTGCATAGGGCCCGAGATTGGATGTCGAGGTACGCGATTCACATGTTTGTGGTCACTAACAGAGGCAAGATTACTCATATATAGATTTGGTGGGTATTTGGTATTTTAAAAGTTGTCAATCGTTGCAATGGTTTCTCTTCACATTCTATGTCCAGGGCACTATATCTGCACAAGCTTGATTGTGGTAAATGCATCCTTTGCTCTTTGTGGGTCTAGTGCATTAAGCTGAGAAGAAGGATGGTGCATTTCTTTGGGTTGAGCTGCCTTTTCCCATAAGAGACTCTTAAGGCACAATGCTATCGAGTCTTCACTATCCAGTGCCTAGCAGTGTTGGCTGTGATTATGGGTTGGGTGAAGGGTGTGCTTCAGGAGGACTGACATTAGTGCGATGGGAAGGTGTACAAAGTAGTTATCAGGCCTTTGGTCGATATTTTTGGCTTTTGGGAAAGGATGGTTGAGCTTTTTGGTGGATTCATGGTGGAGGCCAATGCTCCTACTATGCCAAATGTGACTCTAGAGTTGGCTGCAAAGGGTTTGGTTAGTCATCTTAAGCTGTTCTTTAACACTAGCATCGAAACTGAGGAGGACGAGGGAGAGATTTTTGAAGTGGAGGCTTTAAGGTAGTGAAAAGGCGGCCAGGGAGAACTTCATGGAAAACTCATGGGAAGTGTATAGAGATGGGGTAATAAACTCCAATATGGATGCATTTTCAAGGTATATGGACTTTGGTTATTCGTGGCACGGTGAGAGCAGTTTGGCACAGGCAATGGAAACAGGAAGGTGCCTGGCAATAATATATTATTACCCACTAATGTAAGATGGGAGGGTCTACATTTTGGAGTCTAGTAGTTGTATGTTCTTTGGCATGCTTTTCCATCTGATATCAATGTAAATGGGTGCTATCCCCTCTAATAACACTTACCTATTTTAAAAAAAAGGTAAATATGAAATAATTAAATAATTAAAGGTTATTTAATTATTAAGTTGAATAAAGTTGGTAATTCATTAAACAATTCATTTAATTAATAGAGGACGAAATAATCTTAAATGATTAAATAATTAACATTTTAATTATAATTGATATTATTATAAAATTGATGTGAGACCTAGACTAAATTTGATGTCTCTGATTTTCCCTTTTGACACCAATGTCATTTATGACATTTAATAACCGAAGAATAATAAAAATAACATGCCCCAGTCTTGCCACAGTGTGAAATAGGCAAGGGTATGCCTCCTCAGGAAAAATGACAAATTAAAAATTTAGAAAAAATTGGAAATTGTCCCGATTAGGTAATTGATAGCTAGAATTTCAATGATGGAGACAAAAATGAATTTTGGAAAAGTTTGGTAGGTGAAATGATCATTTGAAGTTGGTAAATAGTGCGGCCAGTAGACAATTTGTGAGAAAAATCCTCCAGAAACCCTAGGTATAAATAGAATTTGGGTGGAAAATGAATCCATTTGCACCCCTCAAGTTTAGAAAACCTTGATTTTTGCTATGAGCACTCAACAAACATGTCACCCGTTCCCTACACAGAGCACCGTGGATATCGCATTAGGACTTTTAGACGACCAACCGATGCAGGACCCTCGATATGTACCTGAAAACCATCTTTTGAATTTTTGATTTGTACACATTTTTAGGTCGTTAAACTTATTTTTTTCAAATGCGTCACTTTTACTTCAATGCATATGTGTTTGTGTGTGACACATTTGATCGTGAAACAACGCATATGTAAAAACACGTCTAGGTTGATTTAGGCGGTTAGGTTACATGCATGCATTTGCATTTTTCTGCACCACATTTGTAGTTTTGCATCGCATGTGTTAGGTGCAATATGGCACATGTTTTAATGCATCACATTTGATATTTTGTTATGCATTTGCATTATTGTTCACTTATTTTATTATGCACCGCATTTGATTTTGTTATGCTTATGGATGATCGCCTGTGGTTTGTTTTCTCCTTGTGACGCATGTGTTTTTTGTTACGCATGTGCAATGTTATGTGACACATTTGAATTAATGCAACTCATTTGTGAAGTCAAATGATGCATTTGTAGTTTTACAACGCATTTGATAATGAAGCGACACATTTGTGAAGTCAAATGATGCATTTGTAGTTTTGCAATGTATTTGATAATGAAGCGACACATTTGCCTGTCAAATTTTTTTTTTAAATTTTGTGGTTGAAAATTTGGATTTGTATTTTTGACACAAGTTTTTTTTTATTCATTTGTAGGTCACTTTGGATTCGATATATACCCAGGAGTCGAGGCCATTGACCTATGAGTTTCGAGACCAGTTGCAGAGTGGAGAGAGACAAATGATATGACATCTTAGTTTGAATCATATGCTTTGTACCACCTGCATTTCAAAGCGACGGGAACATTGTCCACTCTTAGTGATGGCTCAAGAACTCCTCGCACCATCCACCTATAAGAGCTCATTACATGGGATGTCTATCGATTACGAGATTACCGTCCGGTGAGAGTCATCACCAATGCAGAATTGGTAAGGATTACTCGTTGTGTGCTCTGCGCCGATATCGGACAACTTGAGTTAGACATTATACAGAGATCGAGATACTTTGCTGTGGTAGAGATGTTGGATTGCTATGTTAAAGTGATTGGTAGGATTATTCTAGTAAATAAAAGGCGGTTCTAACCTCGATTCAGGTGAGATGTTGGTAGGGATGTTGGAGCGACAGGTTGTATATGCACGGGGTCCATTTCTACTAGCCATGTTATATTTTCATTTACATTATATTGCTTACAGGGAGGCATAGTCTATGAGTTGTGGTACGACTCTTCTAATGATATGGGGGTGGGAGCACATTGTTGTTTCCCGCCCACTTGTTGTTTTGAGCTAGATGATAGGTCTCTGTATGTTTTACGATATGCGGGAACCATTACTCAGACTCATCTTAGAGATACTGGTTACTGGAGATATATTCTTGACACTCTTGTCCAATTCATATTTGGAGATATATTCTTGACACTCTTGTCCAATTCATATTGAGGCCTTACATGGATTGTGTGCAGTGGCACGATGAGCATCGACACTTGCCCTTATGTCAACATACGTGATACCTGATCGGGAGGAATTTTTTGAGGGTTCATATCATTGAGACACCTTGTTGGATAGAGTTCTAAGATAGTTTGGCAAGATTTGGTATGTGTTGAGGGGCAGAGCAAAGTTTTCTCAATCTTCTAAAGAGGTTCCTCTATGGGGGTCATAGATTCTTATTATGATAGCTGAGGTAGACATAAATGCATTATAGCCTGTTTAGTGGGGATGGAGGGGAGGAGCTACGGATCCCAGGACTACATATGCATATGATGCCTGGTGGGTGCTATTATCTCTAAAAATTGAACCTTATGCAAAGTTACAAAAACTGAGCTTTCTAGAGAAACATGGGATCATTTCAAGGCTGTGGGTCACCTAAAGTTGAAATGAACCTCCGGATGAGGCCGGCTCCTAACTGGTAATATCACTTAATTACTAATCTTTGTGAGGTAAAGGGAGAAGGAACATAAAATTCAAAATTAATCCTATGGCGATACACCAAATTTGTTCAATCATGAACAGCTGATTAACACACAGTTTTCAATCAACTAGTAAAAGGTGATGTGCACAACTCAATACTCATATGATATTGCATAATTGTTTTATAAGAAAGCTATGATACATATAGTCCTAGAAGGATGATAAATTCTCCTTAACTAAAAACTGTTTGCATCACTAACATAACCTATAACCTGCAATATACACATCTCCTCTTCTTAAAAGTGCTATTAATGAGAAAATTAACAAGAAATAAGAGAAATTCACATATAAATTTATCAATCATTCAACACACTCAATGAAACAGATAACTGAGAAGGCAAAATTTTCTTTCTTTATTGATTTCCAAAGGTGAAACTGTCCATACAATGTCTGAAAACGAGTTACAAAACTTAGTATTCTCCTCTAAAGACTCACCAAAGTCACAAAAGCAGAAGAATATGTAAGTCCGAACTCCCTACAAAAGGAAAAAAAGCCATATATACAAAGAGTATCGGCCCCTGCCCCTAGGGCTTACAAAAATATCAATCTTCAGAAAAGATCTACCCCTAGATCTTTTAAAACGAAGTTAATGCTGCATTTAAGTGTGTCCCTACTGTCCATGTCGGTATGAAGGATCACCCTCAGGAGAAGTCCTCATCGCCCAGACACCTGCATTTAGCAAGAATCTTGGCGAGCTCCTCCATTCTCTCTGAGCTCATTTCATTTCGGCAAGACCCCTTCTTGGTCGGCGAGACCTTTCGCCGAGATCTCCATTTCGTCGGGATATTATCAGGTCGGCAGGACCTCATGGTGAAGGCAAAAAAAATCACACCAATATCCATAATGGTTGCCGAGATAATCGCTATCGGGAAGACCTTTACCGAAGGAAATATCATTCGACAAACTCATCTCATTGTCGGGGAGAGTTTTACAAGTCGGGGAGAAATCATAGCGACGACACAACTTTCGTCGATACCTCTGTTAGTCGCCCAGACACCATTAGGTTGGGGAGAATTCCCTCTAAACTCATTTCATTTTGCTGAGACCACCCTGCTATCGGCAGGACATCACTCCGACGACCAGATGTTATGGAGATGTCATCTTATGTTGGCGTGATCTTTCACATCGATGAGACCTCTGGCGAACACAAACCACCTCTTCGGGCTCAAAGATTTCTTTCGATGAGACATTGGCAAGTTGGGAAGACCTCACGTCGAACCCCTATCATTATACCGCTGTGCCTTCTGTCGACGAGACACCCATGTGTCGGCAGGACCTCATAGCGAGGTCTTCATTTCTTGGCGAAGGCACTCTTTTTCGCTGAGACCTCTGTTAGTCGCTGAGACATCTCCCTATGCTCCTTTCTTTCGCCCCGAGCTCACTTTACTTCGGAAAGACCCTATCAGGTTGGCAAGACTTCACAACGATAACTCCTTGTCCCGATGAGAGCTTATTTCATTTCGTCCATACTGCAGTTGATTGGCAAGACCTCACGCCGATGATGTCTCCTTTTGCCGAGATGTCCTTTCTTGTCAATGAGACGTTCCCAATTTTTTGGCAAGACCTTTCACCGAGCTTGTTTCCTTTGCCGAGACCGCATCACTTTGGTGAGACCTCACCCTGACGGTGAGACCTTACAGCGAAGCCCCCATACCATCGCCGAGACCTCAAGCAATCGACAGGACATCACTCTGACGACCAGACGCTACACCGATGTCATCTATGTCGGGGAAACCCTTCGTTATCGGTGAGACCTCTTGCCGAAGGCAAAACACATATTGAGACCCCTCCAATATCGGTAGGACCTCATACTTTCACCGAGACATCATGACGAATTTACTTTCCTTTGCCCCGAGCTCGCATCTTTTCGTTTCGGCAAGTCTCCCCTCCAGTTGGGAAGACCTCTCGGTGAATTCCCTTCGCTTCGGCGAGACCACCACTTGTCGACGAGACATCTTGGCAACCCCAAAACCTTTCGGCCAGACTGTGATTAATCGGCGAGACCTCTTAGCGAAGTCACAATCTTTTGGCAGGCTCAGACCATTTTGGGGAGACTTCATCCTGTCGGTGAGACCTTTTTTTGAGATCATTTCATTGCACCGAGACTTGTGCTTGGTTGCCGAGACATCACAGTGAACACAAACATCTCCCCGACGCCAACCCTATGAGCTACCTTCAACGAGACATTCCACGCGGAGAGACACATAAAGAGTCATGGTGACCCGAATGTCTTGACGACTAGTGCATTTGAACAAATAGAGGGCACTGCTAGTCGACAAGACAACAAAAGGGTCTTGCCGACTCTCTTCTCTGATAAGTTTTGTGCCAAAACTAATTGAGGCATGATTTTCAACTGAGCTCTTTGTGAAATGTCATCAGATGCATGACCTAACCCTCGATGCAAATGTCCCATTTGGCCCTTATGAACATCTGAAACATAATTTATCCTGCCTGATTAAGCCTGTAGGTGAAAATTGAGCAACATTTTTGGTGACTTCAGCTGGATGTTTGCCTACTAAACATGAAAACCAGTAGCCTGGGCCTATCCATTGGGCATGGAGTCGTTAGGAAAACTCAGAAAAAAATAAAAAATAGTTTGCACATGGCTGCAACTTGCTTGAGACTCATAAAACACAAGAAGTTGCCAAAATTGATAAAACAAGAGAAACTGAAAAGAAGCTATTTATTGTGTTGGAACAACACTTAGGGAATGAAACAACAATCAAACTAAAGTGTAGAAGCACTTATTGAAAACATAAAACCTAACCTAATATATACAATGGAGGAACTTATCAAACCTCAAAACAAGGCTTGAGGTGTATCCCATTGACTGGGATAGGAAGCACTTCACCCTCAGTTGTGGCTACTTGGTAAGCATTGTGTTCTTTGTAGTATTTGATAATAAATGGACCCATCCACATGTTGTCAAACTTGGTGTGATGGCCTGGCCTGCATTTTAGAACATCCCATTTCAACACAAGATCTCCCACCATGAAATCTCTTGATCTAGTTTTCTTATCAAATGTTATCTTAGTCAGGATTTGCTAACATTCCATGTTCTTCATAGCCTTGTTTCTAACTTCTTCCAACTCTATCAGCTGAGTATATCTTAAGGCAAGTGGGTCAGTCTGTTCAAACATGACCAGCTGACTGGCAATGTCCAAGGCGGGCAACTCAGTAGAGATAGGTAATTTTGCTTCTTTACCGTACACCAACATGTAAGGTGAGTTCCCAATCACATTCTTAGGGGTAATTCTATCTACCAAAAGGGCAGTCTTTAGCCTAGCACGCCAATCCCTTTGATTGTTTTGAAGCGTCCTTTTGATAATGTTAATTAGATTTTTATTAGTGGACTTTGCAAGTCCATTGCCTTGAGGATAATAGTTGGAGCTTGTGTTCAAGTAAATTCCATTCTTAAATGCCCAATCAACAACCTTCAAACCAACAAATTCCAGGGCATTATCAAAAATTATAGAATCTAGGACTCCAAATCTACAAACTATGTCTTCATAAAAATTCAACACTGCTGTTTCATTAGCTTCCTTCAGAGGCAAAGCTTCTGTCCATCGTGTAAAGTAGTTCGTTGTTGTGATAATCCACCAATGGCCTGCACTTGAGGGTGGGTTAATTTCCCCTATGAAGTCAATTCCCCACTTCATAAACGACTGCTCTATTTGAATTGGTTGCAATGGCAAAGCAGCAAGCTTTTCTTTTCCTGAAAACAAGGCACATTTGGAACATCTCCTGACATATGTATGCACATCTTTGAACAAGTCAGGCCAATAATAGCCTACTCTTAAAATCTTATAGGCTATTGTCCTTGCAACATAGTGACCTCCAGAAGGTCTGTCATGGAACTCATGTAATATCTAATCCACTTGATCATTATCAACACACCTGAGCAGTACTCCACTGTGACCTTTCCTATACAACACATCATCAATCAAGACGAAAGGAATAGACTAAAGTCGGTAGTACCTCCTCTTTGCTCTGTTCAAATTAGGTGGACATGTCCCGGTTCTCAAGAAAAATGACATTTCTTGCAACCAGCTGGTAGCTCCATTATTTGTTGTCCCAATATTGACCAAAACTGGGTCTTGTTCATTCTCTACTGCTGAAGTGTCTTCGTTAGCCAGCTGCTGGCATAAACCTTTTCCCCTCACCAATTTGGTGACCTGAATATCCACATCGTACTCCATAACTCTTGTGATCCATCCAACCCATTTTTCATTTAAATCTTTGATAAGTAAAAATTCTTTCACACTGGAATGTGCCACTTGAAGATGAATTTTGTTATGAGACAATAGATTTCTAAATTTCTTCAAACTTTTCACAATAGCCAGCACATGTTTTTCTACGAAGGTATACTTCTGCTCATAGTCTTCTATACCCTTGTTGAAAAAAGCAATGGGCTGCTCCATCCCTTCTACATTTTTTTGCACCAAGATTGTAGAGATTACATCAAAACTACCAAAAGCATACAAGATAAAATCCTTACTGAAATCTGGGTTGACTAATGTTGGGGTTGAAGCTAACGCCTCCTTGATCTTTTGAAAACTATCCCTTGCTTATCAGGTCCATC
>VDFB02006976.1:0-10533 GCA_007258455.2 Sequoia sempervirens | reverse complement strand
GTTAGTTGTTCAGTGAAGTGTCATAGCATTAAATTATCCATGGGAGATTATCAACTTGATACCCCAATGTATGCGATATCCATGGGTGCAGCAGATATTGTTTTGGGAGTACAATGGCTTACTACATTAGGAACAATTGAGATGAACTTCCAAGAACTATTCATGAGATTTCAATCAGAAGGAAAGCTAGTAGAGCTAAGGGGGTTGAAGGAAAATCTCCACAAATGGTAAGATCTCATCAAATGCAAAAGTTGCTTTTAAGGAAAGGAGGGGATGGATTTGTGGGCCCAACTATGTCTATTGTGGGAAGCCCTCACCCACACCTACTCATCTAGGATTTGCAAGCTATAAATGATCGCCACTCGGGCTTGTTCTTGGAGATATGCCTAAAGGATTCCTAAGAGGGACTCATCATGATCATGCCATACAATTAGTCCCAAGGAGCCAGCCACCGAACATCAAGCCTTACAGGTATCCACACATACAAAAGAGTGAGATAGAAAAAATTGTTGAAGAGATGCTAGAGGCAGGAATCATTAGGCATAGCTAAAGTGCTTACTCCTCGCCAGTGGTGATGGTACATAAGAAGGATGATACTTGGCGCATGTGTCCAGATTATAGAGTGCTCAACATGTACACCATTAAAGATAAGTTTCCAATTCCAGTCATTGATGATTTGTTAGATGAATTAAATGGAGCTATGTCTTTTACCAAGTTAGATCTTAGATCTGGTTATCACCAAATTCGGATTAAGGAGGAGGATATTTGTAAGACATCACTCTGCACTCATGAGGGTCATTATGAATTTTTGGTGATGCTTATCATTCACTCAATGCACCCATCTACATTCCAAAGTTTGATGAATCTCCATTTTTAAGAAGTTCTTGAGAAAGCTTGTATTTAGTATTCTTGATGATATATTGATTTACAAGAAGACTTGGGAAATAGAAAATTTGCAACATGTGGATCAAGCATTACAAATACTTGAAGATAATAAACTCTATGCTAAGCCATCCAAGTGTGCTTTTGGTCTTAAGGAGGTGGAGTATTTGGGACATAGTTTCACATGAAGGAGTAAAGGTGGACCCTAACAAAATTAAGGCTATCATGGAATGGCCTATTCCAAAAACCATTAAGAAACTGAGAGGATTCTTGGGATTGACAAGGTACTATAGAAGATTTGTGAAGAATTATGGTAGTATAGCAGCACCTCTCACCACTCTATTGAAGAAGGATTCTTTTCATTGGAATGAGTCTGCCAATACAGCATTTGAGAGATTGAAGGAGGCTATGTGTTCAACTCCGGTACTTGCCAGTCCTGACTTCACCAAGGAATTCATTGTGGAATGTGATGCTTCTGGAAATGGGATAGGAGCAGTGCTTATGCAAGAAGGTCGACCAATTGCTTTTGAGAGTCGTAAATTAAAAGGTAAGAGTCTACTAAAACCTATTTATGAGAAGGAAATGCCAGTAACACTCCATGCAAAAGGAAACAATGGTACCTTTATCTATTGGGTAGACACTTCAAGGTTAAGACAGATCATGATAGCCTAAAATATTTTTTGGAACAAAGACTGTCTTCTGAAGAGCAACAAAATGGGTCACTAAGATGTTAGTATATGACTTTGAGATTGTATATAAGAAAGGGAAAGAAAATATTGTAGCAGATGCACTTTCAAGGAAGGATGAGAAATATGAAGCCTTATTGTGTGCCCCTTCAATATTACAAGCAAATTGGGTGGAGGAAGCCAAAGAAAAGTGGCAAAATGATGTTACACTAGTAATCCCATCGAGCACTAAAAAGTGACCTAGTAGTTCGGGGATAAGTTTTGTTGGAAGGAGATACTCTTGGTATAAAAGAGCGCTTTGTATCTCTCAAGTAAGAATTCCAACCTTAAAAATCAAGATTCTCACAGAGTTGCATGAGTCTCCAGTGGGTGGTCATTCAGGATTTTGAAGACATATCATCGAGTCAAGCAAGTTTTCTTTTGGGAAGGGCTAAAGGGTGATGTTCAAAAATTTGTGGCTGAATGTTTGGTGTGTCAAAGGCATAAAGGGGAGACAATTAAGGCACCAGGTCTCTTGCAACCCTTATCTATTCCTAGCCAGCGTTGGGAAGAGATATCCATGGACTTCATCACAGTGCTTCCCAAATCTAAAGGTCATAATGTCATCATGGTGGTGGTTGATAGGCTCACTAAATATGCACATTTCATTGCATTAGCACATCCTTTTACAGCAAGTGTAGTGGCTAGAGCTTTTTTGGAGAATATCCAAAAGCTACATGGTACACCTAAAGTTATTATTAGTGATCGTGATCCTATCTTCACTAGTCACTTTTGGAAAGATTTATTCTCATGTTTGGGTACTCAATTGGCTCTTAGCCCTTCATACCACCCTCAATCAGATGGGAAAACAAAGGTTGTTAATAAGTGCTTGGAAGGATATCTACGTTGTTTCACTTCTGAGAAACAGTCTCAGTGGGTAGGATTGGCTACCACTCTACAATGGTGGTATAACACTTCTTTCATAGCTCATCAAAAATCTCCATTTTTGGCACTTTATGGATATCATCCTCCCTTCCATCACATCATCAATTAAGGTGGTCCCCAAGAGTTCAGTAGTAGAAGACCCTCCCACTTTGCTTCATCAACAACAAGTACTTTCGTGGACTCATGCAGAATTTAGCCATGGCACAAAATTGAATGAAACAACAGGTAGACCAACATCGTAGTGAAAGAAGTTTTGAAGTTGGGGATTGGGTCTTCTTGCGATTGCAGCCTTATAAGCAAATCTCACTAAAGTAGCAAAGAAAGAATAATAAGTTGTCTCCAAAGTATTATGGTCCATACCAAATCATGCAGAAGATCGGTAGTGTTGCCTACAAGCTTGAGTTGCCACCAACAAAAAAGATACATCCAGCTTTTCATGTTTCCTGTTTGAAGAAGGTAATTGGGCATAATATTCCCACTCAAACAACACTTCTTGAGCTGGATGAAGAAGGAAGAATCATTTTGGAACCAGAGTATTCACAAACACGCTAATAAAAGAAGCTGAGGAATAGAACTGTCACTGAGCATCTCATCCAATGGAAGAATTTACCAATTGAATATTCCACATGGGAGGATGAGGAGTTCATTTAAAAGAATCCAAACTTGACTAGCATTGAGGACAATGCTTCTTGAAGAAGGGGGCATGCCACGCCTTTAATATTATTGTACATCGGGTTATGAATAGTCAGCTTGTGGCTATCTTAACTCTCTATTAAGTCATATTATCATTAGTATATTATTATTATTTAGTTGTTTTAGGCTCTGGCCCAAGTCTTATATAGGTGTGTCTAAGTCGGCCTAGGTGATATCCTTGGCATAAATAGGTATATATAGGAGGTTGTGAGTCTTATTTCATCATCAAGTTGTGAAGTG
Organism: Sequoia sempervirens; assembly: GCA_007258455.2. Classification (NCBI taxonomy): domain Eukaryota; kingdom Viridiplantae; phylum Streptophyta; class Pinopsida; order Cupressales; family Cupressaceae; genus Sequoia; species Sequoia sempervirens. The sequence continues at coordinate 7,108 of VDFB02006976.1, read as the reverse complement.
TGTTCTCATTAGAGATATTTGGAGGTTTTCCCCCTTGAAGTGACTTGTTATTCTCAGTTATTATCAAGTATTTTTAGCATATTTCATATCATATTCTTCCATTGTGCAAGTTATTTCATAACATTCCCACACCTTTGGAGAGGAGGCCTAATTGCCCTAGAAACTAGGGTTTCTCTAGTTCTTGGGTTACACCTAACTTCAATTGATTGAAGGAAGCCTCAAACCTTTTTGGAATATAAAGGTCCAATCTTTCCCTTCTTGGAAATGTACGGATTCCGTACAATGTTCTTTTCCCCTGCCTTGGTTCCTTGATTTTCACCCTAATTCCCTAACCGGGCAATCCTAGCTCGCCTAGGGTTTGGGTGTAATATTCTCTACTCTTTGTTCCATGCTATCTACTGTCAAATATGTACAAACAACTGATTCTTCCCCCATATTCCACCAGTTTCAGGAGGACCCCATGGTCAGTGGCTATGGCGGAGTCATTCTACAAGAGACTGTCCCAAAACTGCAATTATAATGCTTCCCAAACTATAATCTATGAAGACTAAATTACAATTCTATTCTAAACAACTTGTACACAGAGTGAAAATGACACAAATCTACACTAGGAACTCCAATGCAAGGTTGAAACAGTATTTACAAAGTCTGTTATTTCACTGTGTTCAAAACTCTCGGGCAGAAACAGGAAAAGCAGTCATAGCTCATTCCTTGCCATACTAAACTTTAACTACAACGCCTATATTCTAATCAATGAACTGTTTTCAAGTAAAGAACCTAGAACATATTAAAATAATCCTCACCCAACACTAAGTAAATGCATAAAGATCATTTATTCCACTGTCCTGAAAACACACGGGATATACAAATATAGAAAAATATATCAGAAACTGCTCACTGTCTTTTATTATTCACCAAAAAGTTCTTTACAATGCAAAACTGACTGTCTACGAGCCACTACTTCCCTCTTGGAGTCTTTTTCCAACATTCAAGGAGAGATTGCATGCCTTCCATATCCTTGATTTCAAGGGAATCCAAGACAACTACCAGACTGCATGTAACCCCTCAATGTTATCATGCAATTTTTGCAATATTCCTGCAACCTCACCATTATCCTTATTTTTAGGATCTCCCAACTCATTATCCTCGAGTTAACAACCCCTCAACTGACCTTTAGCATCTTCCATCAACGAGAAAGTGGCTATAACACAAGTTGATGCATCATATCCTCAAACATAACAGTCCAAACCTTAATAAAGCAAAATCTACCAACATACCAACAATGATAACCAGAATGACACCTAGGAAAAGATTAATTCAACATACCACACAAGACCTTCTAAGGTCCAACCTAAACACAACATGCTGACTTGGCCAAGGTCAGTACAAGCCAAAACTTTTACAAGCCAAAATTTGTGCAAATCAAATTGGGGTTTGGCCTAGGTGCTCCGGCACCAGGTTGTATCCCTATGGAAATTTTCTTATTAGTGTTCATTTTGTAAATTTTATTTATCTTATGTCAATCTAATGTGGAAAATACTAATTGTCATGACTATCGCTTCATAATTTTTGTCCGTCATACACGAAATTCATCACTCAATGAATACATTAATTATCATCATTGATGTTAATAAATGAATGTCATCTTTGGAAGTATTTATTCATAGAGAATTTATTTTGAAGAAGTGGACCTAACTAAGTATAGGTCAAGGTGGAAAAAATATTTTGAGGCATGCTTTGCTAGAATTTGGGAAATTGGCTTTAGTAAAATAAAAGTATTTTTAAACCCTATTTTTTTTTTAGAATGTTTTCCATGACAAAAAAAACCAAAGTGCGTGCTTTGGGTATTAGTGCCAACAATGATAAAAAAATTTAAGGTGTAAAAAAGTGGCCAAGGCATGAAATGCACACACTTTTCTTGTTAGAGTCAAATTAAGTGGAAAAATCCACCTAGGTAGACTTTTTGACTTGGCATGCCACTTCTAGAAGTGCACTTTGGTGAAAAATGGTTAAATATGTGTTGCAACCTCTCCAAGTGCATGTTTTTCACATTATGCTAAAAAAGTGAATGGTTAGGATCCCTTAAGTTGACAATTTTCCTTGGAGTGACATGCCCAAAAGTGTGCTTTACAATAGTAGCTAAGGAAAAATGTAGAAAACAACACTCAAGTTCATGATTTTCATGATCTCGCCATGTTTTAAGTATTCAAACCCTTCTAGGAATGTGCTTAGACAATACTCACCACACAAAAATAATAATAAAAGATAAAAGATAAAAATACCTCTGAAAAAGCAAACACAACTCGAGTTATCAACAAACAAAAGGGTAAGTATTTCATCATTTCATTTGGAATGTTAATTGCAAGAGAGGTGAACCATTGAATGGGAAAGGGTTTGAGTAGATATTTTTGAAAGTTTTTAAGGTATTTGGTCTTGAAATTTTTGATGGATTTCAACATGTTTTTTTCATTAAGGGTAGTGCCAAGGTTTTTTTATTTTTAATTTTTTGCAATAATTTGTGTTCATCATTCCATTTCATATAAAATATTTTTAGTTTAAACAATATATTTTCATACTTGAGAGAGTATTTTGTGGAAGTTACATCTTACTAGGGTTTTATTAAAAATTTAGGTTTTCACTTAACACAAATGAGGTTTCATTTAAAAATGGAATATCATTTTATTGAAACAAAAATTTTGCTAGTAAAAAAATGTCCCTATATCAAGGATACCTTGATTATTATTGATTTGCACCTTGTTGAAAAGATAAAACAAGGTAGAAAATTTACAAAAAGGTTGAGAGATAGTGGGCTAGTGAAAGCAACCTCTTTTTGGTTTCCAATTGGTTTAGAATTAGTAAGCACACATCAACACATCTTAGAGAAAGGGAATCCATATTTTTTTATGACCAAGTGGTATACAAATTCAATCACAATTTCTTTGAAGTTTCCTTAGGGTTGTATCCATATGAAGAAACTCAAATTGTTTTCCTAGAGAAGACTAGGTTTTTATAAATAATATTTGTAGTTGGAATATTGAGAGGGAATGAATCATTTTATAAGGGTCAACAATCCTTTTTCAATGGGCATAGTAAAGAGATTAAGTCCAAACAAAATTATGTTAGGGTTAGAATCACACCAAGGTAGTTACTTAGAGTGGGCTTATTGGTTTATTTAGTTCCCTACGTTTACTTACACACACATATATATTCGGGCATGCATATTTGTTTATTTTCTTACAAGCTTCCATGTATCCCATTGATCACATTGCTCTCATGGAGTATTACTAGAAATTGACAAAGGTCCAATTTTTCTTGAAAGAGACATAAGATAGCTCCAGAGTTCCCTATCCAAATTGTTGTGTACAAATGCTCTTCATCATTGGATTCTTGACATAGGGTCTATGACACGAGAGGCTATGTGTTTTAGAGACTTGATTCTCAATTGTCTCACAAGAGATAAAATATTATTGAGAAAATTATATTGATGACTACAAGGTTTGAAGAAGGAAACATAACTACTTAACATTGCATCAATTAGCCTTAAACACAATGAATAATGTACCTAAGGATTTGGTGGATTCATAAGATGATGTTTTATTTCCACACTTCATATTTTCATAAATTGATCAACAACCTTTTCCTTTCATTAATTTTGTTTTAAAATTAAAAAAACCTATCTAAAACAATGACCAAGGTGGTCATGGATGGGTCATCCCACAATAATGGGTCCCAAACTTGGGAGATCAACTTTTTGATCTAGGATGCAAGTAAAAACTTAAAACACTTTTGGTCGAAGGTATGCCAAAAAGTACCTTCATTCGAAGGTTGAAAATTTAATAAGACCTTTGAGTGAAGGTAATTAAAAATGGAAAAAAGGGACCATCAAATGAAAGGCCTTAGGTAGACGCTTTCAATGTTTGCTTCAAATCTTCCTCATAAATTCTAGTTGCAAATCTTGGGTTGGACCTTCAAATGGAATTAACTTGACAAGATAATTTGCAAGATCGTAGTCCTCAAAATGAGCTTTCCAACAACTATAATTTTAATATATTTTTATTTTATTTGTATTTATTTTCTAATTTTTACTGAACAAAGGTTTTTCACCGAACATCAAGTTATTTGTTCTACACATGGGAAAATAGTAAAATACTGGAAAAAAATTCAAAAAGAATCTATGCACAAGGTATCAATGTTCTTGTTTCAACAAAAAAGAGAATTCCAATATATACAAAACACATTATACATTACGACATGCACCTATGTCCAAATTATAATTACATTGACTTAAAAAATTAATTAAAAATGAAATATGCAACCAAAAAATATGAAAAATATCTATGCACTAGATATTGATTTTCTATATTTTAAAAATTATAATTTTATCCTTTCTAGAAAAAAAGATGTGTTACAACATAAATGTCACTTTTTAAACATGTTTACTATAAGAAACAAATTATTAAAATATACGTAAAAAAAATCACAATTTATTATTTAAAAAAAATATATTTAGAATCTACATACAAATCATCACAAATCACTAGTTCACATCAAATTCATATTCTTAATAGCTTAGTTGCTATATGTCTCAAAAAGTGGAGATTTAGTTAAAAATGTTGATTTTAATGTTCTACTTTGGCAAAAAAGTGGGACTCATTATTGTGGGATTACTCATATAGGAATAAGAGATTTTTGAAGTAGAATTTTTGTAAATAAGCTATTGGGGAAACCAAAGGAAGAAAGAACAAATCCCTCAAATCATTTGCAAGGTTATTCACAAGAAAAGAGGACAATTTCAATCTCACAAGCATCACTTGTATTATATGCAAATTCCATAAGAAGTAGTGGCAGAGATGAAAATTTGTCAATCTGCCATTTTATATTCTTCTCTTATATGCTCTAGTTCTTTTACTTAGCTTTCAGTTTCATTGTATCATGATGATTCTCTCCTATCATCTTCATCACCATCCAATGCTCCTAGTTAATACTCTTCTAATACACCCCTTCTGATAACTCAACAAGTTCCCATTCAATCTATAGAGGAAACTCTCCCCATAGTTTAAATTCACAAGAAAAAAATTGAGGATTCCCTAGAGTGCGTTAAGGGGACACTCACCAAGAAGAGAGGAGACAATTAGGTTCCTTCATTTGGGAGCTACCTCTTCTATGTTGGAGAAAGAAAAAATCATGAAAGTAAAGGGATAAACTAGGTTAAAGAAAAATGAGGAGGGATGGATCATAACCAAAATTACCATACCTCTAGAGGGTAAGGATACATAAGAAGTGTGATATGCAAAATTCTAGATCACTCAAACTAATTTGGAATCTTCTAATAGGCAAGGAGACATGGAAGTGTTGCAATTTACAATAGATAACATCGATGAAAGGGTCACAAAAGATTTTTACACAGTGATTTTCTATTTGTGGAGAGCCCTCTAATTTTTTGACTGCCACAAGTGTATTGTTTGGGAGAGCTCCTTTGAAGACAAAGCCAAATGCTCCTTTCCCTATCTTTTCCTTGAAATTGTTGGTTGCAGTTCACAACTCCTTGTAAGTGAATGTTCTCAGGGAAGCGGGTAGCTCATCTTCAATGTTTCCTCCTTATCCAATATTTGACCCCTCTGATAGAAAAACATTACAAGAAGCAAAGAAAAAACAAGAATAAAATTAGTTTCGACGAGAAGTGAAATTGATAGGACATGATCAATTCATTTGCAGTCATCTGTAGAGACCACACTATTAAATTTAGGAATCAAGCTCTTTAATATAATATCTCAATGGCATGCTTTTCATCTATATATTCTCTTAAAATTTTCATTTGACTTATAATCCTTCTACCATTGTCAAAAAATCATTCACAAAGTCATTAGTAGTCATCTTTACATTTTCAAAAAATTCCCCATTGTTTACAACTTTACATTTTGTGCACTTTGATATGCATTATTGAGTATTTCCCATGCCTACCTAGAATGAATAACACCACTTATCCTAGGAAATTTTTGCTTGATTAATTGCATCTTGAATTCGAAAAAGGGTTTCATTATATTTCTTTACATTTTCTTTATACTTTTTTGTTGATCATTTAATTTATTGAACATATTTATATATGCTAATTCTACATAACCTTGTTGTACAATATCCCAAAAATCTTTAGATTTGAGTAGGTTTTGCATTCTAGTACTCCAATATGTGAAATTGTCTCTAAAGATGGAAATTAGTATTGCTTTTTGAAAAGGAAAACAGGTTTTACAGGGACCTGAAACCACAGAGTTTAAACATCAAAAGATAGATAGAGAAAGTACATAGAACCGGACAGCTGTCCCAAAAAAGGAAACGACAGCAAGAAAAGATGACAGGGCCCTAAAAAAGGACCACCCAAAAAAACTAGCAAACAAAACATAACATTACTCCAAGGTGTTAAGTAAATCCTCGACTTCCTTTTCAACATTCTGCATGTCCTGTAACCCCTGCTTGAGAATTTGGACCATATGAGATGAAGTCGGGGTCTTCCTCTTGATGTTACCCCTGGTAAGAGTCGAAATCCCTTCACCAGCCGATCTGCTGCCTCCCCTGTCTGCAACCAAATCCACAACCAGCGATCCCTTTTGGTTTTTTTCAAGATTTTCCACCATCGCATTGATGATGATGGTGTTATGTCTTGCAATTTTATGATTGTTAGCAACAGTATCCCTAATGTTTTGTTCAATCTTGGACATGCTACACTCGATGCTATCCAATCTATCCTCCTATAATTGCTATCTTTTCCTCGGTAAAGGAGTTTCTTGTTCATCATTGTCTCCATTGTTCCAACTAATTTTCTACTCCAAGTCCATGACCTTTCAATTTACAGACTTCTTTCTGGGACCATTTGAGAATGGTAAAAAGGCCATCCATGCTTTTTTCCGCTATACTAACCAAATCCTCAGGCTTAAGCTTATTCAAGGCAGAATTAATTTCATCTTGAATAGGGGACTCAAAATGATCATTCCCAAAATTACCAGAAGCAGGAGCACTAGGGGCCGACTCCTTACTGACCATGGGATTGTCAGAGAGGATTTCCATAGAATTCCCAGAATTCGACATGAGTTTCATAACAAGGTTACCTTTCACA
>VDFB02006975.1:0-163701 GCA_007258455.2 Sequoia sempervirens | reverse complement strand
ATTCAATTTATGACAAAGAAATGCTTGCCATTATGCATGCATTAGCCAAGTTCCGACAGTACTTGGTGGGGAACAAATTCGTGGTTAAGACTGACCACAACAGCCTCAAGCATTTTATGCACCAAAAGGATCTAAATGAGAGGCAACAGAAATGGGTGAGTAAGCTGCAAGCTTACGACTTTGACATTGAATATGCCAAAGGGAAAAATAATATTGTGGCTGATGCACTGTCGAGGAGACCTCATCTTAGCTCATTGTGTGAGCTTACCACAGATTGGAGAGACATGTTGCTTGCTGATTATGCCAAAAATCAGTTTGCAACCAGCATTCTGGAAGGTACTTTCCATGATGAAAGGTACCAGGTGGGTGAGGGATTGATCCAGTATAAGGGAAGAATCTTTCTAGTGGCTGATTCTAAGCTCAAGAAGAAGATTCTTTTGAATTTTCATGACATTCCAGTTGCTGGTCACCAAGGTTTTTTCAAGCCCTATAGGCAGATCCGAGAAAGGTTTTCTTGGAAAGGTTTGAAGAGGGAGGTTCAACGCTACATTCAGGAATGTCCTGTTTGTCAAGCAAATAAAAATGAGCATACTTTGCCAGCCGGTTTGCTGCAACCACTTCCAATTCCCAATCAAAAATGGGAAAGTATTTCAATGGATTTCATCACTGGGTTGCCCAAGGCCCAAGGGAAGGATTGTATCTACGTGGTAGTTGACAGATTAACCAAGTTTGCTCATTTCTTTGCCATTACCAGTGCTTTTTCTGCAGCTCAAGTTGCAGATTTGTTTTTTCGAGAAGTGTTTAGGCTTCATGGGTTACCAAAGAATATTGTAAGTGATAGGGACAGCAAGTTCCTAAGTACTTTTTGGCAGGAAGTTTTCAGAATGAGTGGTACTGTGCTCACTCCAAGCACGAGTTATCACCCTCAAATTGATGGGCAAACAGAAGTGGTGAACAAGTGGTTGGAAGGCTACTTGAGAAATTATGTGTCAGAACAGCAGAAAGCTTGGGTTAAGTGGCTGCATATAGGCGAGTACTGCTACAACTCTACCTTCCATATGTCAATCAAAATGTCCCCTTTCTTGGCACTTTATGGGTATGAAGCACCCAACTTTGCAGATTTGGTGTTTGGTGACAGCAAAGCACCATTAGCCAAGGATTTGTTGCAGCATAGTCAAGACATAATGAGATCCTTGAAGGATAATTTGTAGATTGCACAAAATCAGCAGAAGTTGTATGCTGATCAGAGGCGGGTAGAGCGTTCTTTTGAGGTTGGGGATATGGTCTATCTCTGTTTACAACCTTACAGACAGTCTACTCTCAAGAAGAGTGGAGCTGAGAAGCTTAAACCTCGCTTCTATGGGCCATTCAGGGTCATCAAAAAGGTTGGGGCTGTAGCTTATGAATTAGAGCTACCTTCAGATAGCAGAGTGCATAACGTCTTCCACGTGTCTCGCCTCAAGAAGGCACTTGGACACAATGTGGTTGCTTCTTCACAGTTGCCACCGTTGGACGAAGAAGGACAGTTGGTTCTGGTTCCCGAGTCGATACTTGACTTCAGAGAACGTTCCTTGAGGAATAGAACTATCAGAGAATGTTTGGTAAAGTGGAAGAACCTGCCGATGGAGGATGCAACTTGGGAAAGTGATGAGATAATGCAGCACCCTAGTTTGCAATTGCTTGAGGACAAGCAATCTTGGGGAGGGCGGACTGTAATGTCCCCTTTCTAAGCTTGACAGTTTCAGTGACCGTTGGCCTTTCGTTGGGAACCCGGAGGCTAGTCGGAAGTTAAAATTAGGGTTTCCTAATTTTGAGGAGGTCATTGTTCGGAGATGGTGGATTAAATGGCGGATTCCTTCTGGGTTTTCAGAGGGCTTCGCAGTGGTATGATCATCTCGGCATTCAGAGCACTTTTTGGAATTTACTATTTTTAGTAAATTCTATTTTTGGCAGTTTTCCAGATAAGCTCAGGTTGGTTGACTCCCGGTTTCAGATTGATCAGTTGACTTCATTAGTATTGGCTTCAGGGCACTTTCGGAGAAATAAGTTAAGTCATTCAAATTAAATTCACGTTTTAATATTTTAACGTTGACCTTGGCCTAGAGTTAATGACTTAATGTTGTGTTTAAAAAGTGGGCATTGAGGGTGGCGCCCTCATTAAAAGAATATTTTAATATTTCCCTAAGTCAAAGCAATGATTGGAGGGGCGCATATTTCATAGGATGAGATTTAATTAAAATGTCAATTCTAAAGCCTTGAAGAGAAAGTACGCCCTCTTGAGGAAGATGAAGGTTTTGACCTAAAAGCAGATTTTAGGGTTTCGTGAAGTCAAGCGGAAGTTATAAAAAGGAGTCTTGTGCATCATTTTGGATCATCTTGGAAAATACACCGTTATGCTGCTGGATTGATTCTGGATTGCTTCGAGGGATGAAGACCTCCTAGTTTGGGCATCGCTTCATGTTTGCAAGACAACATCTAGTGGTGAATTTCAGTCTATTTGTGAGTGCATCTTAGTTTATTCATTTGTGTTCAGTTTGCATTGTAAAATCTGTTATTGGCATTTTAGTGTTTCAGCCATTTAGCTTCATTTAATACAGCAGATCTACGTTTTCATTTGTGAGTCAGAAAATACAAAAAAAGGCATTCTGGGTATTGCATATTCAGCATTGTTTAGGGGAGTCGATTATTTGTCTCAAATATCAGATTTTAATGTGGAGTATTTATTTTTAAAAGCCAAGTCGAATTCCTTCAGCTAGGCCGTACTTTTTCAAGCATTGGAATTTGTGCCATTAAATATTAGTTGCATGTTGAGTCTGGGTTAAGCTTCTAAATTGCTCGCCATTGTCATAGTAGTCTTTTGCATCATATCTTAGGCAAGTAGAGTGAGTTATAAGTGAGTTAGGAGCATTTGCAACAAGTCACAGGCTGCTGTTTTTAACCAGAAATTACAGACTTGTGGAAAACAGAAAAACAGATTGTTGATTATCAAAGTTGTAATGATTCCCTGTGGTTTCTTGAACTCAGCTAAGAAGAGATTTTATTGTATTGAATGATTCATATATCCAGCTCTAACATCTTGACAGGAGTATGATATTACATTGTAAACTGACCAGTAGTACTGGCAGTCATTCTCCAGCTTGTTGCTTTGAATTTGTATTGATCAATTTCATTGAAGTTTGTAGTAGTTAAATCTCCGCCCTATGGTCGCTACTTTCCCGTCTTGGGTCAACAAGCACATTCTGGGTGTTGAGTAGATTCAGTATTCAACATTTCCTTCAAGTTTGCTTTCAGTATTAGTTTGAAATAGTATAACTCCTCCCTATGGTAGCTACTTCCCATTCTGGGTGAGCAAGCACATTCTGGGTGTTGAGTAGTTTCATTATTCAGCATTTCATTTCAAGCTTTGCTTTCTGTAATCACTCCGTCATATGGTCGCCCCTCACTCCACCTTGGATTGGGTAGAACATACTTGACGTTGAGTTCCCTTCTGTATCTTGAGTTTACTTCCTTGCACGTTTCGGTTTATCCATCTAACCTTAACGGGTGTACTTGCTTGAATGTTGTAATCTGTTATTTGAAAAAAACGAAAAAATTGGCTCGGTATATTTCAGTTAAGCTTCCACGATTATAAGCTCAAGCTAACTTTACGCATCGAATGCAAATCATCCATTCGAAGAAAGTATGAGCAATACTTCACCATTGAATCGATATGATCAATCTCTCATTCACTTAACCAACTTTCAAAGCAAATTCTATTCAATCTAATTCTAACTTTAATCTATGGTGGAAGAAGATATGCAACCTCGCTTACTATTTGACAATAAAAGTTATTCAAAGCAAATCATGCATAAGAGCTTTTATTATTCGAAATAGTCTCAATGCAACAATCTCATATACTGTCTCAACACAAATGAAAGTGAGAGATCACCAGTTTATATAGAGTTTCAAAAATGAAATGAAGGGCCGAGATTCAAACAATATCAACGGCCAAGATTATTACAACTCAACCCTAATTAGGGTTGCCCAAAATAACATGAGTCATCAATCAGTAAACTATCAGTAAAGAGGCAGTTGAAGCTATTATCAAGGAGAGGCGTCCTTATCCTTCTGAGCAGCATTGCATTTGACGAACCTGGACACTACTGCAATGACCTCCATCGTGACGGGTGGCAGCATGTTGATCCGGAATTCAAGTTCATCCAAGTTCTCTGCACATTTGGCAAAGGTATTTGCCCAATCCACTTCTTGCTTCCCAAAATCCTTCCGGATGGCTGAAAGACTTGCTACTCTCGCAAAATCCCGTCTTAGAAGTGGTCCAGTAGCCGAGAAGAAAACTTCTTGAACCTTTCGCTTCAGCTCCTCCAGCTGCATGTCTTTTTCTCGGACAATCTCTTGATCAAACACCTCTGCAACTGTCATATGAATTTTCTCTCGAATTTCCTTTACCTACTCCTCAATTCGAAGCCCATCCACTTCCGCCTTCTCCAAAACTTCTCTACGTATAGTTACTGCCCAAAACCAGTGATGAAAATCATATGCTGCTCCTGCAGCAATCACCTTTCTAGCGACCAACTCCTCTCTTGGAGTGCCTTTCAGGACTCTAAGGCTTGGAATAAGCCTCTCCTGCATATCTGGAATACATTCCCATGTTTCCGCCATATCAACAAGTCTGGAAAGAAAATATGAGGCTTGCCCATAAGCAAGTGCCAGTTTCTACATGAACAAGGCCGCTTCCGTTCCCTCGCTCGTCATCCAGTCCTGAGCTTCCTTGGCTGTTACCATTCCGTGCTCTACATCCTTGGTCACCTCCTGCGATGAATTGAGTAGAGGAGGAGCTACCCCGTTACCCTGATCAAGTGGCTGGGTCAAATGCTGTATGTACTCCTTAAGGTGTTCAACCTCCTTTTTATACTCTTTCTTCTTAGCCACTTCTTTTTCCAATCTCGCTTTGATGGTCGAGACAAAATTATCTAATTCCTCCACTTCTTGACCTTTTGAGGTTGGGCCAAGATCTACAGTGGTTATGGCATACTCTTGAGGAGTAATCTCGTCTTGTGGCTTGTCTACCGTGGGTACTGCAATGTGTACGAAACGGTTGCCTATCTTGTCCGTCTGAATGGTAGAGAATTTCTTGGTAGGCTTCTTGATTGCAACTTGCTCCAACCTTGCCAAGAAATCGACAGTATCATCCTCCTCTTGAGCTTCTGCAGGTACCTGAATCTTCATCCTCTCTATCAGCCAATCTGGAATGGTCGGCTGCTCAATTCCATCTTCTACCTGAACCTCTTCTTCATTTGGAACATCCACAACCTCCCTGAGAGCGGAAATCATTCCCTCTTCGAAGTCATTATTTTGGACTTCTATCTCATTGTCTGAACCAAGTATTTCCATGCCTGTAGGTGACGAAGGCTCCTCATCATCCAGCTGAATAGGTTCATCGTTCTCTTCCTGAGCTGTAGGAGGTACGAGTATTTCCACCAAGGATTCATCTATTGTAGCCACCAACTCGTCAATGTTTCGAGATGCTGCTGAACGAGACGGTTCTCCCTTATGTCTTTTGGAAGCAGGCTCTGTACTTGGGACTATTTCCTTCCTTTTCTCTCCAATCTCAGCCAAATCCTGATGGGATGCACTGGCATTAGAAGAATACGATTCTGACTCGCTCAGTAGATCATATGTGAGCGTTATTCTTCTCTGTCTCATTTCTTGGGCATGATGGTCAACCCACCACTGAGAGTACTTGACTACTGGCCTCATTAACGTTGCTAAGTCTGCGTGCTCAGGTTCTGTCCATCTCACAGGAGGAAGAGGTTGACTCTCCTCGAAGTGTGGCTGGATATAATTCCCATCGTCTTGTAACTGGTCAGGTACCAGGCAGAACTCAATTGCCCTCATGAAGTCTAGTGGCATTCTGGACCATAATCTCCTTTTGACTTCATATTCATCGGTGGCATTTTCCCAGAAGTCTTCCAACTCCACTCTGTGCTTGTACTTTCTCCCCTCTACTGTCCGAATATTATGATGTGGGTCAAAGTTGACCCTGGATTTGTAGGCTGTAAATGGATACCACTGGATCTCCAACCTTGCACTCTCAGCTGCCTGTGTTGATGGACAAGACTCTAACATGTTCCCGATGAACAATGGGAATGTGACAGATGCCTTCTTGGTTGGCCTATGGATGTTCTGATATTCCTCTAACTGTCTCAGGACCTCGAGCAGGATCATCCGATTTGTCGGATAAATGGGCAATTTATAGGGATTTCCAGTAAATCCCTAGATCCTGACATACGTAAATTTAGGAAACTGGATGAACCAGGATCCGTATTTACTGATTAAACTTTTCGCCTCATGAGTCAACCTCTGATGCACTCCTCCTTGAAGTTTTCTGGTAATGTGCATTAGGAAGGCATCATGCACCCTTCTGAAATGGGATTTCTCCTTCAACTGGAGTTGTGGGTAGCAGTCGTAAGGTCTGAGTTCGTTTTCTCCGCTGCCAATTTTGCCCTTGCAAATTAGTCTTGGATACTTATATGATTTGGCCAACAAGTAGACAATATACGAGCTCATGTGAAAAGACTTAAGTCTATTCTAGATTGATCAATTGCTCGTGGAGATTGTCACTTATCATCCGTGACCAGTTGAACATCTTGACGCCAGAAGTGATCTTGTCTGTGAAGTAGTACATCCAGCTCTCGAAAAATGCATCCTGCGGGTTGCCGGCTACTATGTTCAGCATTAAGATGATGTCCCCAAAATCTTCCTTGAAATCTGTCCGGCGGGGCCTCTTGGGCATTTTCTTTATTGATGGCTTAGGTTTGTCCAACCATGCCTTGTTAACAGTTGTGGCGCACAAATCTGGTTTGCTGTCATATAACCTCTTGGCTTCTTCCTTGGTCTTATAGACCGTTCGTGAATGTTTTGGAATGCCGAAGGTTTCTTGGATTGCCACCTCGCCTAAGCGTGCCAAGATTTTGCCATCAGGTGCGACGATCTGCCTCTTCTGAGCATCATAGTGGATAGCACATTCCACCATCAATTCTGCACAATCCATTGCTGGTGGGAATCCAGCTGCCTGAAATATTCCATTTCTTACTATCCGTCTGGCTATCGGTGTGGGAAGCCCATTCTGTCCATATACTCTTCTTTTGAATTCATCGAAGTCGACATGTCCGAGGTCAGTGTCTACGACATTCTTCCATTTTGAATTGATTTTAGTCTCCCACCAAGCACCTTTGCTGGCGAACTTCATTTTCGCCTTCTTTGATGGTTCGCCTGCTGTGGTCGTCAACCTGTAGTCAAAAAGATTGACATTAATAGAAAGACTTTTCAAATAATTTAATTTTATGCCTTGGGCTCAAAAATTTACTTTCAGCTAGTTAAATAATTAAATTGCTGCGAAAAAGCAAGCTGAAAGTAGATGGATGAAGTTAAAATTTTGGCCAGAATTTTTGCCAAGATGAAAAGACAGAAGAAGAATGGCGAATCCACTTGACTGAACATCAAACCTCAGAAAAAGACTGCCGGCTGCAAATCAGATTTAAATTCTGATAATTTACCCAAAAAGCAATTGATGAAGTGCGCCCCTCTTGCACAGAAGAATTCGACTTTCAGCCAATAAATCTTTTCCTCTCCCGCGGAAATTCTTCCTCAGCATAACATTACTTTTCTCTCTGGAAAATTTGATCTTGCCTTCTGGACAATCAATTGCCTGATAATTTCGAGAGAGATTAAATTTCTCTTCAGCTGTGTGTGGAAAAATGAGTTGCTGAAACTCATTATAATGCTGAAGAGCTTGATTTGTTTTAGCAACTGCCATCTTCTCTCTCGATCTCGATCTGTTTTCTCTTGTTCAAACAGGCAAGTTTCCTTTACTTTTCAAAAAGAATCCGTTCAAGCTTATCCAGGCAAATCTCATTGATCTTCAAAAATTCGATTTTTTGGCTTAAATGTTTATCTTTGATTTTTTCGAATTTTTGAAAGAAGACATTAAATATTAAATTAAATTCGACCCTTCCAAGTTTTAAAATTCATGGCGAATTTAATTTTGCCCATCGGATTTTATCTCTGCCCGGCGTAATTTATTTTCTTCTGAAACATCTCTGGCAAACTTTATTTTGTCCAAGGTCATTTGAATTTCTGAGTAGTGGAAATAAATTATTAAAATATTAAAATATTTTAATTTATTCCAACCCGTTCGTTTTGGACCCATGGCTATTTTGATTCTCTCGTCGTTTTCTTTGGCTAAAAGTTAATTTTCCAATTCTATTCCCAATTTCGTCTAGCCAAGTCAAAATTTAAGCCATTCCGTCGATAAATGTTATGCCAGATCCTTATTTTTCCTTGCCATGGCGAACTTTTTATTGCACTGAGCTTATTTTCTTCTGCCAAAGTCAATTTTTTCTTGCTCAGACGAATTTTTCTAGGCAAAATCCTTGTCTGGATGTCTTTATCAAGCAAATTTCCTTGACGCTTGACAAATTTCTATCTCCCTTAGCCAAGGGCGAACTTTCATACCTCTTTGCCTTCTGTGTTCTTGACCAAATTTATCCAATTTTGTCTAGACATCCAAACTTTAGGCGAATTAATTTCTCTTCCATTTTTATGCTAGGCGAACTTTCTTTAGCATTCTCCTTTCAAATTCTAACACTTTTCCTCTTGAAAATGCCATAACACTTAGCCAAAAATCTTAATTTTTCATCCTTTGGCCTCTATACTTAGGCAAATTTTCGAATTTCTCTTGACTAGGTACCAAACACTTAGCAAAAATTGTAAATTTTCCCTTTCATAGACCATGGCGGACTTTCCAAGCACTTGGACAAGGTGAGGGCGGACTTTCTATGGTCTTGGACATCATCTCTTTGAACATGGCGGACTTCCTTAACTTCTTGCCACTTCCCTTAACACTTTATCTCTTGAAAATGTCACACCACTTAGCCAAAATTTCGATTCTCCACCTTTTTAGGCTCTTACACTTAGGCAAATTTTCGAAATTTTCCTTACTAGGCACCAATACTTAGTGAAATTTTTGATTTTTTCTTCTCCCATGTGCCTAGGCGGACTTTCCAACCTATTGGGAAGTGTATGGTGGACTTCTTTGACCTCTTGCCACTTCCTTTCAAGTCAAGGCGGACTTTCTTAGCATCTTGGACAAGTGGGGCGGACTTTGGAAGTGTTTGGCCAAGTCCCACTTTTTAAGGGCGGACTTTGAAGAGTTTTAGACATTCTCTCTTGTGGCTGGGCGGACTTTGAACATGCCTTGCCAAAGTGTGGCGGACTTTGCATGGTCCTTGACATTTTTCCTTCACTGCTGGGCAGACTTTAGATAGTCCATGCCATCCTTCCTTGTGGCA
This sequence comes from Sequoia sempervirens, assembly GCA_007258455.2. Classification (NCBI taxonomy): domain Eukaryota; kingdom Viridiplantae; phylum Streptophyta; class Pinopsida; order Cupressales; family Cupressaceae; genus Sequoia; species Sequoia sempervirens. Next base: position 154,351 of record VDFB02006975.1, on the reverse strand, counting down.
TGGCGGACTTTGCTTGCTTCCAGACATTCCTTCCTTAGTCCCTCATTTCAAGGACCATCTTCTTTATGGCGAATTCTTCAGACTTAGCTAGATTTTCATGAATTTCATACTCTTTTGGGTGATTTTTTCGCTCAGATCTGATTCATTTTTGAACTGATTTTTCCAGAATTTGATGTTTTTTGGTCTGATTTTTCATGCTTTTTACTTTGTTTTTCCAGATTTTTCAATAATTTTCAATTTTCTCTTTGATTTTCTGAGAGTTCTATCGAGTTTTTTGATCTTCTGAGTGGATTTTTGGAATTCGAGACCTTTCCAAATATAGAAACTTTCTAAAAATAGAAAAAAGCAAAACCCTAAAAAATAGGGAACCCGTTTGGTCCAAAAATACCAAAAATGAAAAAGCGAAAAAAACAAATTTCCCTAAAAAATAGGAAGTGTCAGAATTGGCCGAATGAACAGGCGATCTTCGTTTCCTGGGCCTTCTGAGCGCTTCCATGACGTCTATGCACTGATTCAAGCACAGATTACTGACTTGGCTTGGGTAACTCTTGGTAAACTGACTTGAAACTCTCAATAAGGTGACCCCACAAAACCGTTGCAAGGAGACAAAACCCTAAAAACAAGTAGACAACTGGGGGTCCCCATTGGCGATGGGGCGATGTGTGAAAAGGTCACAACAGTACCCTGAGCGAAGATCAATCTTAGAAAAGTGCATTGCCCCATTAAGCTCATCCAACAACTCATCAATCCTGGGTATCAGGTACCTGTTCTTAATGGTCTTCTTATTGAGAGCTCGGTAATCGATGCACATCCTCATTGTCCCATCTTTCTTGACCAGGACCACTAAAGAAGCAAGGGGACTAGAGCTCTGTTGTATATATCCCATCTCAAGCAATTCCTTGATTGCTTTCTCGATCTCATACTTAAATTACTTAGGATGACAATAGGGGGTGGTGATGACTGGCTTGTCCCCCTTCTGCAACTCAATGGTGTGCTCAAATCGTCGATCAGGTGGCCTCCCTGGAGGTATCTCTCCAAACACCTTATCATGCTTACCCAATAGCTCTTAGATGTCAATGTGATATGGCTGTCCTGAATCTGGAGTCTCCTTAGTTGTGATCAAACACTCAGTTGCCCATGCTATGTCACCATGATGAAAGATGCTCTCCATACGTTTGGCTGACATAACCTTAGGTACCCCAGTAGCCATGCCTCTAAGCACCACTCTCTTACCATCTGCTGCCCTAAACTTGAGCTCCATGGTCTGAAAGTTTTGTGAGTATTTTCCCAATGAGTGTAGCCACTGAATATCAAGGATAGTATTAGTGTCACCTAGGTCCACCACATAGAAATCATTTGTGACTGTGTAATTGCCCAATGTGATAGGCAACTGTGGAACCCTTCGTGTGCATGACATATTATATCCATCTACCACCATCACATTAAAACCCTGAAAGTCCTTTGTTGGTAGCCCCTGCTTTGCCACTAAGGTTGCATCAATGAAGTTGTGGGTGGCCCCACCATCAATCAACATTGTGATGCACTGACCCTAAACGAGTTGAATCTAGGTGTGCCAGATAAAGTAGCAATGGTGCTACCCTTGCCCTTCTCTTGGGGTTGCTCCTCATTTGAGCTACTGCCATCACTATTATGAGACTGCTCATCATCACTACTCTCACTCTCTGATATGACCTTAATGAAATGAACCTTGCCTTTACCTCGGCAATGGTGTCTAGGCTCCCAATGTTCCCTATAGTGGTAAGATATTTGTTCTCTCTGACACTCTCTGCGATTTTCTTCTTGATCACTCCTGTTGTTTCCCATCTTCTGGATAGGTTTCTTGCCCTTGTTCTTTTGAGGAACGAAGGGTTTAGAAAGGGGTTTACTGCTGGGTGTGGAGTGCTCTATATCACTAGCTCGAGTGATCGTATCCCTAAGAGTGTCAGTCTTGAAAGCCTTAATCCAACCACTTCAAGTGGCTCGGATAGACCCTCAATGAAAAGCATGACCAACCTTTGCTCCGATATATTAGTCACCATGACTGCCAATCGGTGGAACTCTGAAATATATATATCCACTTATCCACTCTATTTAAGTTGTGCTAGCTCTCGGAAATGAAGCTCAGGATCCTTCCGATGAAATCTATCCATAAGTTTTTGTGTGAACTCCAAATAAGAAGTGATGTTGGCATGCCCTAATATGACAAGCCCATGATACCACCACTCAAGTGCTTCACCCTCCAAATGTAGCGTAGCATACTTAATGACCTCTGTCTCCAACATGGGGTTAAGCTGAAGTAAGTATCCGACTTTTGTACCCACGCTCTAGCTGTGCATTTACTAGACCCATTAAAGGAAGGGATTGAGAGTTTCCCAACCTTGCGTTGCAGATCCTGGTTCTTTTATCCTCTATTGTTGTTTCTAGGTCTATTCTTGTACTTGATAGTACAAAAGTCCTGCAATGACATGGCAGAATGAAATTCATCCCACAAAGATTGATATTCTCTCAAGTAGTCCGAGAAACCTTCTCCTTGAGCTTGCTTCTCCTGATTTCTAGCAGCTTGTTCTCCCAAGAATTGGGGCATGAGAGGCCTCAGAGTCACCCTGTTAGTTGTCCTAGCATTACTTTCAGTTGTGTTACTTGCTTTTGCATTGCCATCATGATTCTTGTTATGTCCATTCTGCCCATTATTTCCATTGTTGCTATTGTTGTTTCTATCACCCATAAGTTGGTTTAGAGTCTGTATCACCTCCTGCCAACCTCTAACCAATTCATTAAGCATTTCTTGTTGACCTCTAGCTAGGTCATTAAGAATCTGATTAGTGCTGCCCTTTGGTATGTAATGTCTATCCCCCATGATCTCCTCCTTGTATAAAGGTTCTATATCATATGGTTCGAAACATCTGCTTAATCTTCTATATTGGTTGAACTCTTGATCTTCTTGATTCATAACCCAATTCTGACTCCATAGGCTGGCAGGATGCTAGCTCTGATACCACTGTAAAGTGCCTTGCCAAATCTGACCCAAATTTTCTGTTTGATGCTTTTGGGAATTTTGACAAACACTTGTCTTGCAAACTGTGTTCTGCTGGTAAATGATTTTCTGTTTTATGTTTCTTGTTTTTGAATGATGGAATGATGCATAAAATACTTCTCTATCAATGCCAAATAACTTCAAATGCAATAAGGATCTAATGCAAGTATTTTTGGGTTTTTCTATGCAATAAGATGACTGAAAACTTTAAGCAAATATGCAGCTACAACACTTGGACGTTTTGACAAACATTTTGAGAGGAAACTCCAAACTCCTTGAATTGGTATTATGAAGCTCAAATGATTACAGTATTTATGAGAGACCAATTGTATGCAAACTAAAGACCACTCAGACATAACTAGCAGCTCCCAATGTGCAGATTTTATTATCATAAGAATGCAAATATTACAATGTGAAAATCATTGTATGACAGCGATATACTTCTAACAGACCAGCTACTGAAGAAGTGCAAATGTAACTATTGATGCAATGATAACACTGAAAATGTGGAACCTAGTATTTAGCTGTCCACTGTAGAAATGACACAGATTCAAACTTCACACAAACTCCTTCAAATTTGGCTTCTTTTATGCTAAAAAGGCTGCGCCCAGATTGTCTAATGTGCAGTGATTGATTTCTAGAAAAATCCAAAGAAATCAAGGCCACATTCTCCAAACTTGAACTGCTGATAGCAACACTCATATTTGCCAATAAAATATTTCCCAAAGTTGCCGTCAAGAGGCTGTGCCCATCAAGGAAGAAAGCCACGAATTTTTGATTGAAGTCGTCCCTGTTAGCAATTTCGAACTCACAAAGGTTGCAAAACTCAAACTCCTGCAATGATAAGAATTAAATTTCTCAAGCTGCCAAATCAACTCCACAAACTGAAAATTATCCCCAACCAAATCTGCAAGTAGATTCTCCAAGATCAATTTTATCAATGTACCAAAATTTGGTCATAGACTATTGAATTTTGCACAAATTGGAAGACTGAAATATCTCCCACTCAATTCCAGCTAGGGTTGATGTTGCACAACCGAACCTGGTATCCTAGAGTCTTCAAACCCTCGGACAATGCAAGCATACTAGCTTTTCACCACACAGGCATGAAAGTAGATGAACTCAAGATATGTTAAATGGCTTGCATTGAGCTCCTTATAAAGAATTCACAATCATCTCGAAGAAGCTTCTAGAAAATAATATTATTTTATTTTTAAAGTGATTTTATGATATAACATTTTATTTTAGTCACTTTATTAAATTAATTAAATATAAAGCTATCATATGATATTATTTTATTGAGATAACTTTATAAATAATTAATTTAATATTTATTCCCTTATTTCTCCTATTTAGCTTTCGGGAATAAATAAAGGCTAAATGATCTCTGGGTGGCTACTGATAAGGGGACATTACAAAGTGATACAAATTTTGGAAAGGATCTAAAGTGGTATAACAATCAATTTCAACCCTGGATGTAGAGGATTTCCAATTGCAGCTTCTTGTCTCAAGTTAACATCATACATCCTGGTGGGCTGTAAAAACCCCCTAATTAGGCCACATAATGGAAAGCAGAAAAGATTGTTGCAACTAGAGTAACCATTACTGACATTAAACCTAATGCTAAAATGAAACTGTAAGGAACTACCATACTGATAAATACTGTCATTAAGGCTTCACTGCTATACAAAGCAAAATTCTTCCCTCTCGGAATGTGAGACATAATTGACAAGATAGCTCATATTCATCAACAATGTCTTCTGTGAAAAAGCAAACAAATTTCCAGCAAATTCTGCCATTGTCATTCAATTTCTGCAGAAGACAAGGAACTCTCCGGCCTCTCGGCATTTTCATAAATCATCCGCATCAGTTAGTTCGACAACCAACTATAAGTGCCATGCAGTTGGCAATTTTCATCTTCAAATATTCTTCATTAAGACATCAGTTCCATCATTGACATTTTGCTAATTGGTATTAACAATGTTTGGAATGGATTATCTATTGCATTTCTTAAGCATCCTACATTCCTCTCCAATAGATTGCAGTGTTCTAGCATCAGGCTTTTCTCTTTCCAGTTATAACATCCTAATCTCAAGGGATGGATATTAATTTCCTGAGCTCTTATTGAGTTTCCTAAACCCATAACATTTTTTCCTGAATATTTTTGGACTCCCTTAGATCTTCAACTTGGCCTTGCATGGAATTCAGAGATGTAATCTTGTCTTCAATTGGCCTCATAGAAAGCCCATACTCTTCCATATTTCTTTCCACATTGGTATCCACAAGAAAAGCTCTATCCATAATTCCAGGTCCACTAAGGTTACTAATAACCCCAATGTTATTTTTAGCAGGGGAAAGGAGCATTAGCAGATTTTAATTTTTAGAACATGAGAAGAAGACACTTTGTGTTGCTCCTTATGAATTATTTGATGTAAAGAATTTTTCACTCCATCGAAGATTTCTTTGCCCCATGTTTCTAAAATTCTTTTGATTTTCTCCAACATCTTTAAGGCGATTTTTAGTTGGCCTTCCAGTTCATCCTCCATGGTGTATCCAAACCAAATGTTTTTTTTGCTTCACTAAGGCATTTTGCTAAATATAGTCTTTAGCTTGTTAAAGTGATGTCAGAAGATGGTTTGTGGGCCTTTCAAGTATGGAGCTTATGTTAGTTTCATGTCAGTCTAATACTGGAGAGTTTTGAAAAAGTGAAAATTTGAAGGGAAATCATCAATTTTTTCTAACTTTGGAGAGGGGAGCACCTTTTGAAAAGGCGCCCTATCTTTTAGGGGCTTAGATCCTGTTTTTCGGGTTTGTCACTTCTAGGAACATTTGTTCGGGATCTCGCCAGCTTCGCAATGAGCTATCAAGCCTGTCAGTCGGACGTGTTTAGCTCAAGTTTCGGAAGATACAGCGGAAAATGAGAGAAACGAGAAAATGGCTAACACTACAAGTAAAAGCGCACCTGTAAGCCAGGGGCGCCCATCTTTTTGAGGCTCCAAACGAAGGATTCAGATCAAATGACACCTTTGAGGTTTGTTTCTCGCTTAGTCCAGCTTCGCGTTGGACCCTACAACACGTCAATCAGAGTTGCTGAAGAGCCGGGACGAGGAGGCGAACGCAGGGTTAAATCTTGATTGTGAGGTTATCTCTGGAGGAAAAAGAGCACATTTTGAAAAAGGTGCTTGGGCTTTTGGAGCCTTGAATGCCTTCTATTTGATGATCTCAGGTATTCATCCTGATCGTGTTACATTCATCTCTTTGTTGCCTGTCTTCGTCAGGTCAGAAGTTGACTTAGCAGCCTTTAGCCGGGTTTTAGTGATATTTTGGCTAGTTTGAGAAATGGCTATCTCTGGGATGAAAAGAGCACATTTTTCAAAAGGCGCCCTTGATTTTCAACCCCCAGATGATGTTTTCAGAAGAAGTGCTCTCTTGAGGTTGTTATGTGGAATGAAGTCAGCTCCGCAGTGAACCGGTTATCCAGTCCTGGAACTTTGTCAAACATAAGTTATGGAGGATTCAGTTTTCCCTTCATACGAAATGAAGATGGAGAAAATTTGGCTTAGTATGAGAAAAAGCGCAACTTTGGCAAAGGGCGCTTGGATTTTTGAGCCCTTAAATCTTAGTTTTATGGTCTGCAGTCTCAAGGAGTGTTTTGATAAGTTTTTGTCTTGCTCTGCAATGCACCTGTTAGCCAGTCAATTGATGAGGTCAGTCAATCAGTGTCAGGGATTGAATAGAGGCTCCGAAGAAGTTCAAAATCTAGTTTTCATGAAAAATGTCTAAGTCTGAAGAAAAACGCCAAAAGTCAAAGTTGATTTTTCAAACTGAAAATCACATGTGCGCCTAGAAGAGGAATTTTAAATATTATTTCAATATTTGAATTTCGACTTTTAGTTGAAGAGAACGATTTCTGGGTTGTCATCTTTAGTTGACATCTTTGCATGTCAAGTGCTTTTTCAGTTTCGCATGTTGAGTTAACTGATTTGCATGTCCAGTTAACTAGCTTTGCATGTTGAGTTATTATTTTGTATGTCCACTTAACTGAAGTGCATGCCAAAACTTAACTGAAGCTTGAATGCATGGCGCATGTTAAGTTTTTGTCAAATATCAAGGCTTGGCGCTTTAGTTAAGATTTATCTTAAGATATCATAGGATGGCGCTTTACTTAGGATTTTTCAATTGAAGTTTTCAAGGATGGCACCTCAGTTAGGATTTTTCAACTGAAGTCTTGTTTATGGCGATTCATAATATGAAAGCACGGCGCTTTATTTAGGGAATATTGATCATCAGTTAATTGTTTTGAGCGCCAATCAAAAGCTAGGCGTGAATTTTTGAGGTACAATCATAAGTCGAGCGCCATTTTTAGGGATTTGCATGCATTTACCACGCCTTTGATGAGAAAGCTTATTTATTTCAGACTTAGGCATCCATTATTCTTCATCACAGGCAAAGAGAAATACGACTTTCTTGAGCAAACAAAGCTTTGAAGGTGCTGCAGGTGTCAGATTTCAGTGTTCTTCAGAGCAATGGATGCAGTTTGTTCAGAGGAAGGATATTCCAGACTTCATTTTTCATTTGCATGCAGGTTTCATCTAATTCCATTCAAGCATAGGCGATTTTTGAAATATGCTAACCAATTTTTTTCGATGAATTAACACACATAACCAGCACTTAATCAACTCGGTTAGCGTTAGCTCCAAATAGAAATCTGAACTTGAAATGAAAACTACTCAACGTCAAGAATGTGCACTCAAGATCCCACTGAGGGCGAGGTGCTAACATATGACGGAGTGTTGAATTTGAAAACTAGAAACTGATAGGCGGATAACCAGCCATGAAAAGCATTTCCTCACTACCACCAAACAGTGGGGGGAAAAGATTACAATTAAAACAATTCATCCGCTGCGGCGGGCATCCACAGAGTGGTGGGAATACTCCACTTATTCAGTGGGTGAGTTTACAACAATTATTAGGCAGCAAGCCAGCCTTTAAATCCACTCTTCCACTTATTAACGTGGGGGGAATACTGTCCACACAACCACTTATAACGTGGGGGGAAATTACAAACAAGATATAAGTTTATTCTAAAACTCAACCACTCAATTGTGGGAGTGTAAAACAGATATAAAATTGCAGCAAGTAAAGGAAGAGCTGTTAGTACTACTAACTAGCTTTACAAAGAATAAGAACAGCTGCAAATAGAATAGATAATCTTCCAAGAACATTAAACAGTTAGAGTATCACTTCCTCTAACATTTACAATGATATAAGATGAAGAATTGAAACTCAAACCAGCATTATATCAAAAACTAACAAGTCTGATATAAAAATCTGCAATCTGGAAATGTCTATCAGCAAACAGCAAACTCATAAAAATGATCACAACTCCTTCAATATACCTCTGAATTGAATGAAACGAAATGCAAAGTCTCTTTGGAGGATAGGCGCCCAAACTCAAACCACAAAACTGCATCAAAACTCATGATATTATTTTGCACGAATCCCAAAGCACTCTCAAGATGGTACGGCCCTCAAGAGGGGCGATTTCTCTTGCTAAAAATCAAATACTTGGAATTAAATTCTGAAATTCTCCAAATATGATCGCCATTAGCATAGAATTGCAAGGATCAAATACCCATAACCAAAATAAATTCACATCAAAAGCTGTAAATGAAAAACACCTTCAGCTGTGTATACATCAGCAACATTAAAACTGAAATTCTCACCAAAATTCACCAACTTTGAAGCACAATCTGCTAGTCTGATTGAGAAGCAGCAATAAGACCAACTAGGTGTTGTCTTTCAAACACGAAATTGGATTGGAACTAGGAGGTAAGCATCCCTCGAAGTATTAAACAAGTTGTCATTTTGACAGCATAACATTAGCATAAACATTGGATAATCAGCTCTTCAAACAACAGCAATATATAAGCTTTTGTTGGCAAATGAAGCAACAAGAACTCTTCAAATTCCAAGAAGTTGAATCACTTCAACTTCCAAAAGGGACGCCACCTTTTTGCCTTTTACTTTTTGAAATAATAAAATATCATTCAACTTCCCTTTAGGCATCCATTTCATATTGCAACAATAAAGCATTTATTAAATAATTAAATGCTCACTTGACCCCTTTATGTCCCCTTCTTTAAAACAACTTGAAGTCATCAAGCCTAGGCATGGGGTACAACTTCAAGACATGAAAATTGACTAAGTCTGAAACTCAGTCCAAGGAGAAAACCAAACCCAAAGCCAAACTGAGATCGATGGATAACAAGATGACTTGAGTTGAATGCTGATGATGCCATGCCAAAATTAGACTTACTAAAAATAGCCACTGCCAAAAATAGTAAGTTTACCTCAAAACCAACAGAAAGCAGAACTGAGCTGGAAGCAAGACTTAATGAAAGCTGACAACTGAACCACTGCCAAAATTAGTATTTACTAAAAATAGTAAATACCTAGAAATGCCACAAACCTCCAAACAAGGAAACCCTAATTTCACTTTTGATCAACCTACGGATTTCCGGAAATAGGCTATCAGTCAAAGAAGAGCGTATGGCCAAAATGGGGACATTACAATTTTCTACAGAAGGCGAATAAACAAAAACAAACTTCTATCTTCTGTCTAATTTCTTCTATTCTCGTCTTAGGTATTCTTCGCATGTCAAAGAAAACTTCAAAATTTTCAGTGTTTGATCATTTGGGTTCGCATACTTCAGCATCAACATCAAAAACCATGCCTTAGATTTTTTCGAGGAAATTGCCCCGTAGCTTCTATTCTAAAGATTTGTGCTTTTTTCCAAGAATTTCTTTGCATGTGAGCCAGAAACACATCCTTTGCAAAATCAAACTATCTGGGTTGCCTTATGTGAAGAACCCTGCTGATTCTACTTCAACCCCAAACTGCTAAATCTGATATGTTTGTGTTTTTGCTTGTTTTTGAAGGTTTTTGATTTTTTTTGTAGTTTTTGCATAAAAAGATAAAGTGCGATTTTGAAAAGAAATACTTCTAAAAATTCTAATTAAATATAGGAAATACAAACTGAAGCAGATAGACTCCCAAATCGATAGCATATATGTATATTATTTCTTCTTGATGCTTACAATGCTGAAACCCTAGCATGCAGACAAAAAGGCAAAGCAAATTACAATAATTAATAACCTGATTTTTTTATTGCAGCCGCCCCAAAATGTTTAAGATTTAGTATGGCTAGCATCAGATGACATTTCTCTTGCCTCGGAATCTGTGCAAATTGACTATGAGTGCAAGGCGTCCCATTTGGTGAAGGCAGAGACCAAAAAAGCAAGGCGTCCAAGCCTGTAGAAGAAGTACGGCCTCAAGGCTGATTAGTACGGCCCTAAACCAGCAACAATTAAATTCGTACAACCTTGGGATTTGTGCCAGGTGAAGATCCCAACCAGCCGCTCAAAGATATTCCCTTTTTCTGACAAATATAAATCAATTCTGAATGATAACTTCTCAATATGCTCTGTAATAACTTCTGGATGAAGCTATTTCACTAACAGGCAATAAATCTACTGATATTTCACAGCCTCTGAACTGCAAACACTGAAGATGGCTCGTTCTCCAATGCAGAAGACATTTGAAACCCTTGGCTTCGTTCTCTGAAGAAGAAATTTGCTAAAATTGATTTTCATAACATAATGAATGAAACTTTCTCAAAGAAAACTTATATCTTCTTAGTTGGGTCGATTTCCTTCAAAAAGCATCATTTAAATAAAATTTGAAATTTCACTTTTAATCTTTCAATAGTTTGGACCATAGTTGGAAAACTCGCCTAAAACTCGCGAGTGTTTTTTGCAAACGAGTAATAGCGAGAAGAACTCGCAGAAAAAACTCGCCATTTTATTTGAAAAACTCGCCGACTTTTTGGCGAGTTTTTCACAAAAAGTCGGCGAGTTTTTAAAAAAAACTCGCGTGATCAGACTATGAAGTCCGTCGGCGGCCAAAAGGTCATTGCATTTCGTTTTTTTGAGTTTCTTTCACTCTTGGCAGAGCAAAAACTGAGTTTAGAGCATTTTGCACCATTTTTTAGTGATTTTACGTTGAGGAGACGAGATTTGAAGGAGGATTTCATCGGATTTCAAAGGCAAATTGGATTTCCAGGTAGGTTTTCTGTTTTTGCTTGTTCTTTCTTTTTTATTTATTTTTTCTTCATTTTTGTTGATTGTATGTTTAAAAAACATCATGAATGAATTGTAAAATAGATTTAAATACATTTATATTGTTGAAAAGAAGATTTAGATTCATCAAAACAAGAATTTGTGACACTTTTTTTCTGATTTTTTCTCATATTTTGCTGATTTTTCATTTTTTTGATATTTTTTTCAAACCCTAGTTTGTTTTTTTTAATTTGATTCTTCTTGTTTGTTGAAAACATGTTTAAAATCATATATTAGCTTAATTTGTTTCTAATTTAAAGTAATTTTCTATTTTTTACATTTTTTTGTAACCCTAGTTTATTAATTTCTTTTTTTAATCCAATTTTTTTGATGAAAATGATTAGAATCTTAGATTAGTAATCTATATTGATTTAATCTATATGTTTAGAATCTTAGATTACTAATTTAAAGTAATCTATGTTGATTTAATCTAATTTAGCTTGTTTTAAAATTTTCTATCAAAAAACTAACAAGTTGTGCTTTCACTTTTGTGTGTGTACTTGTAGGTTAATTGATAATGGCTTCTGAATCCGCTTCTACCCCTACCTCAGCCCCATCCATGCATACGAGTGGGGAATATGTAGGCACTCGTCCAGCAGGAGCTAGAGATCCTGCTTGGAAATATGCATATGAAGGACCAGAACCTGGAACAGTGTATTGCATTAGGTGTAAAACTGTATACAGTGGAGGCATCAATCGCCTCAAATACCACCTTGCAGGCATCCCTAGACGTGATGCTAAGGAGTGCCTAAACACCAATGACGAAATAAAAAGACAAATGAATGCAATACTTTCCGCTGCAGAAGAAAAAAAGGTGCAAAGAGCAAAGGCAAAAGCAGCAATGCAAGCTGCCATAGCTTCTTCTCAAGGTGTTGCAGTCAACCTTGAGTCACTGTCAGATGATGATGATATAGCAGCCGACATAGTGGGATCTCTTCGTGGTCCACGTGTGCGAAGGCAACCGTTGCAACCCGCCACCACCTCCATCCATTCGAGTACCTCTAGTAGACTACCAGGGTCAAGATCAACACCTACAGGCACAACCACGAGTTCACACATTGGTGATTTTTTTGTGCCTAGAAACACACCTGGTGCACAACCTTCTTTAGAGGCAACTGGGTGGAATAAGGAGGTGCATGAGCATGCAGATATTGCTTGTGCCGATTTTTGGTACTTCAACAACATCCCTTTCAATGTGGCAAGCTCACCTTACTGGCAAAATTTGGTGACCGCATTGACAGTTGCAGGGAAAGGCTACAAGGCACCTTCGCGCAAAGACTTGAGTGGGAGGTTAGTTTATATTCTTTAAGTTTAATTTATGTTTTTTAAGTTTATTTTATGATTAATTTAAGCTATTTTTTTGTTTACAAATTAAAACTGTGTACTTAATTTCACTTTGTACTTGTAGGTTGCTTTCTAATGCAACTGAAAGGGCAAGGGCAGCAATAGAAGAACAAAAAGAAGAATGGAAAAAATATGGCTGCACTATACTTTCTGATGGGTGGACGGATGGAAAAAACCGTACCATCATTAATTTTTTGGTTTCTTGCAAAAATGAGGTGGTGTTCTTGAAATCCGTGGATGCCTCCAGCATAGTAAAAAATGCAAAAAATTTGGCTAGAATGTTGGAGCAAGTGTGCATGGAGGTTGGGCTTGAAAATGTGGTGCAAATCGTAACTGACAATGCAGCAGCATATGTGGCAGCAGGAAGAATCCTCCAAGATAAACACTACACAATTTTTTGGACACCATGTGCTGCCCATGTCCTTGACCTTCTTTTGGAGGACATAGGCAAATTAGATTGGGTCACACCGATTGTAGAGGATGGAAGGAGGATCACTAAATATATCTACAATCACCCTTGGGTTCTCAGCTTGATGAGGGAGCACACCAAAGGGAGAGAATTGGTGAGACCTGGTGTGACAAGGTTTGCAATGGTTTTCTTAACGTTGCAAAGCATTCTTGGTGCTTTGACGGCTTTGAAACAAATGTTTGTGAGTCAAGCATGGGTAGACTCACCTTATTCGAAGAAGCCAGAAGGAGAAAGAGTTCAAAACATTGTCTTCGAGCCCCTCTTTGCACAAAGAGCAACAGAGATTGTGAAGGTAACTTCAAAACTTTGAGTTTGAATCTAAATTCAAATTAAACATTTTTCTTGAAGTTAATGTCTTTCATTGTAAATTTGTAAATTACTAAATTGTAACTCTAATCCTTTTTTGCATTTTTAAATTTATATTGTAGGTGTCAGAGCCCTTGGTTAGAGTGCTTCGCTTGGTGGATGGGGATCAAACCCCAATGGCGTATCTTTATGAGGCCATGGATAGGGCCAAGGAGGCTATTAAAAGTTATTATAAGGGGGACAGCCTCAAATATGATCCCATTTGGGAGATTATCGATAGGAGGTGGAACAATCAACTCCACCAACCTATCCATGCAGCAGGGTACTTCTTGAACCCCCGTTTCATCCACTCAGGCACCTATTCAGATCCTACTGGAGAGGTTATGGAGGGCCTCACTACTTGCATGCAGCGGATGACATCCACACCTGATGAGGCAGATTGCATTGTTAATGAATTGCAAAGTTATAGAGAGAAAAGGGGTGCACTCTTCTCTTCAGACCTGGCAAAGAGAGCAGTATCTAGGCTGCCACCAGGTATAAAATTTGAAATTTACAAGTTACAAAAATGAAAAATTGATAATTACAAGTTACAAGTTACAAGTTACAATTTTCTAACTCTTTTTTTGTTTTTTTTGTAGATGTTTGGTGGACACATTGGGGTGGAAAAACCCCAAATCTTCAAAAATTTGCCCTCCGTGTCTTGAGCCAGCCTTGTAGTTCTTCCAATTGTGAGCGCAATTGGAGTTTGTTTGAGGCTATCCACACAAAAAAGAGGAACAAACTCGCTCAAAAACGCCTCAATGACCTTGTTTATGTGCAATATAATCTTCGATTGCGCAGAAGAAAGGTAGAAGAAATATCATATGATGATCCAATTGATTTGGATGAGATAGATCCATACAGTGATTGGACAAGGCAAGGGGAGCAGCCTCCATTGTTTACTGAGGATGAGATTTATGATTTAGAGCGACATGCAATGGAGGAGGGTGGATTTGCATTCTCATTGGACGACCTTGAGGATGACCCTGAGGAGGAGTCATTGCTAGTGCCACCACCAGCAGCTGCAGGAGGATCTACATCCAGGATGGAGGTTGAGGAGCCACAGGCACAGCAGGAGCAGACTCCTACGGTTAGACCCTCTTCCGGTCCCTTACTGAGATCTAGACATGGGAAGGGGAAGATGTGATTCATGTGAATTTGTAAAAACTGAAATATATTAATGTTTATGTAGTATTTACTTTCAGTTTTACAAAAACAATTTGCTATTTTCATTTTGTTTCAGACTATTATCATATCAACGCATTGAGCACTCAGCATTCCACATGAGGATGCCATTTTGTATCCAATTTTCTTTCATATCAATCAAATACTGCTTGTTTCTTATATGTACTCATTTATTGACTCATTAGATGCATCTTATCTTTGAATTTTGCAAAAAAAATGCGTTTTTAGTGAAGTTTAAGCAATATTTTAATTTCCCGAGTTTTTTGCCGAGTTTTTGCCGAGTTTTTTCCGAGCCAAGTTTTTCGGGCTTGCCGAGTACTTGCAATTGGTGAGTTTTCCAACTATGGTTTGGACGCCTTTTTAATTATAATCATTAATTAAAAAAAAGGCCCCTTCTTTATGATGGTCGACCCGCTTCAAAAAGTCACTTAAGTTATAATATTAAATTATATTATAACTTTATAATATAAGCTTCAAAAGGTCACTTAAGTTATAATATTAAATTATATTATAACTTTATAATATAAGCTTCAACTTAATTAATATTTATTTTGGCAAATAAATATTAATATCTCTCTCAATATAAGTCCAATTGACAAACCATCTGAAGCCGGATGATAAGTGACTGAATCTACATATGACCAGACCATACTACTAAAAATAGCAGGGGTGCTCGGCTGAGTGTCTCCACTTACTAAAAATAGTAAGTCAAGCAAATGACGTCCAAAAGACCCCGAACGAAAGACAAACTGAATGACTCTGATAACTGAAGCCAAGCCATGCCTCAACAAGACCCTCTATCCACCCTATCAGCCTACGAGGGTCACATAATAGGCTAATCTCGAGAACTGAGATATGGTCAACTGGAAGGGGGCATTTCCTTATCATATATACTGTAACCACAGGAATCCTCGCAGCTGTGTAAGGTTTTCCAGAGTAGGCCAATCTACGATAGCACGGATCTTCTCAGGATCCATCCACACTCACCCTGCACTGATAATATGGCCTAAGTATAACAACTCAGTCATCCCTAAATCGCATTTGGATTCCTTGGCATACAAGGACTCCCTCTCCAAAATGCTGAGTACTGTATCCAAATGAGCCAAGTGCTTCTGCCATGTCCTGCTGTAGACGAAAATATCATCAAAGAAGACAAGTACATATCTCCTCAAATGTGAGTGGAAGACCCTATTCATGGTGGACTGGAATGTCGCTGGAGCGTTGGTTAGCCCAAATGGCATAACCACAAACTCAAAGTGTCCACAATGACAGCGAAAAGCAGTCTTCTCAACACCCTGCTCACGAACTCTAATCTGATGATATCTCGATCTCAAATCTATCTTCAAGAAGTAACAGGCACCATGGAGCTCATCATTAAGCTCATCTATATGGGGTATGGGATATCTGTTCTTAATAGTC
This sequence comes from Sequoia sempervirens, assembly GCA_007258455.2. Taxonomy (NCBI): domain Eukaryota; kingdom Viridiplantae; phylum Streptophyta; class Pinopsida; order Cupressales; family Cupressaceae; genus Sequoia; species Sequoia sempervirens. Next base: position 138,374 of record VDFB02006975.1, on the reverse strand, counting down.
CTCTTATTCAGGACTCTATAATCTATGCACATACGAAGTGTACCATCTTTCTTCTTCACTAGAACCACTGAAGAAGCAAATGGTGATTTACTTGGTTGAATGTGACCCATAGCAAGCAGCTCTTTGATAGTCTTCTCTATCTCATCCTTAAGCCGCTTTGGATGCCTGTAAGGAGTAATCATGACGGGCTTGGCACCCTCAAGCTCTATGATGTGCTCAATACCCCTGTCTGGAGGTCTTCCTAGTGGAATGTCACTGAAAACCTTCCCATGCTTAACTCTCAACTGCTGAATGTCAGGATGTTACTCGGTCTTATGCTGTCCCTCCTGTGTAGGTGTCAAAGTGAACTCGACAGCCCACACAACCATGTCATGACGCATAAGTCTCTACATCCGTCGGAAGGAAATAGTCTTGACGTTACTGTCTCGGATGGCTTTCAGTAAATGAGTCTTCCCATCCACCTCGAACCTGATCTCCATGTCTTTGAGATGAAGTGTAACTTCCTCAAGAGAATGAAGCCACTTCATGCCCAAAACTAAATCAATATCACCCATATTTACCACATAAAATCAGCCTTGAATTCATAATTATTCAAGCGCAAAGGGAGATCCTTAATCATACGGTCACACCTGAGAGTTTAACCATCAGCCACCTTAACCCGAATGCCCTCAAACTCCTCGGTTATGAGCCCACGCTTCTCCACGAATTTGGCATCAATGAAATTATGGGTGGCACCTGTGTCTAAAAGGGTGATAACCTTTTGACCAGCCAAAACTCCACGAAGTTTGAAAGATCCCTTCTGCTGAATGCTAAACAACCGTGCCTCCTGGATTTGGAGCTCTGACTTTGCCCCCGCCTTAGGCTCTGAAGCCTCTGATTCTGACTCCTCAGAACTCTCCTGTTGTTCGGAATTCTCAGATTCCGAATCCTCATAATAAGCCCACATAACTCTATTGGCCTTACCCTTATGCCGCAAAGGACAGTCATGGTTAGCGTCGTAGGGACCCTTGCAGTAGAAGCAAAGCTTCTTCCTGCGCAAATCATTAAGAGTCTCACTATCCAAGGGTGCTGCTGATTTCCCCTTTGAATCACTCCTAAAATCAGATTTCTCCTTATTATTATTGAATCCCTTGTTGTCCTTGAATGAAGAGGTATTCCTGGAATTGAACTTGCTAGATGGAGCTGCAAGTTCCATGCTGCGTGCCTTCTTCATTGCTTCCTGTAGTGAGAGAGGATCAAATGCTTTGATCCATCCTCTCATTGGTTCCAACAGTCCCTCCACGAAGAGTACAACTAAACGCCTCTCTGTTATGTTAGGAACCATCACAGATAATCACTGGAAGTCTCCTATGTAAGCCTCCAAGTTACCAGCCTATTTCAGCTGGGCCAAATCTCTGAAGTAAGTCTTAGGATCCTTCTTGTCAAACCGTTTCACCAATTTGTCCACGAACTCCTGGTAAGTGGTGACACGGTCATGCTGAAGTGTCACCATCCCATGATGCCACCAGTCATAAGCTGCCCCCTCCAGATGCAAAGTAGCATATCTAATAGCATCCTCCTCCGCCATGGGACGCAAAGTAAGGAAGGTATCCAACTTACTGATCCAAGTCTGGGCTGTAACCTTACCGCTGCCGTCAAACATAGCTAAAGTGAGCTTGTTTGTCGCGTGCTTTAGGTCACTATTCTGATGTCTAGGCCTCTTATCCGGCTTGTTCCTGTAATGCTCTTGCCTTTGTGTGATAAACCTGTCAAAAGTAATTCTCTCTTTGACCTATGGGGTCAATAACTCCCACTCATCGTTCGCTGCCATAAGAATATTAGCGAACACTTCCTCAGGCTCCTCATCTACAATAGCCCCGTCAGGCTCCTGTCTCACAAAAGTCGGTAGGGTAGGCCTATCTGCTGTCCGTGAAACAGTCCTGGGTATTCTCCGTGGACCTGCATCACTCCTTTCTTCATCACAACGTGGTGATGGTCTCCTAGGCAAACCAATCCTGTGTATCGCCGTGGTCAACTGCTGTAATACATCAGCTACTTGCTGCTGACCTGTCCGAAGATCTCTAAGAGTCTGTCTGACTTCTGCATCATCATCCCTAGGATCTTGAGGAATTTCTGTTCTGTCAGCCATGGTATCCGGCTCCCTGTTCAATCCCCGTTCCCTGTCAAACAAAGCTCTCTTGCGAGTGTAATATCTGTGAGGCCCAACCTCTTGTGGCTGCATATGAATCCCAAACCCTCAGGCTGGCAGGAAACCGCTCTGATACCACTGTGAAGAACCCTGCTGATTCTACTTCAACCCCAAACTGCTAAATCTGATATTTTTGTGTTTTTGCTTGTTTTTGAAGGTTTTTGATTTTTTTTGTAGTTTTTGCATAAAAAGATAAAGTGCGATTTTGAAAAGAAATACTTCTAAAAATTCTAAATAAATACAGGAAGTACAAATTGAAGCAAATAGACTCCGAAATCGATAGCATATAGGTTTATTATTTCTTCTTGATGCTTACAATGCTAAAACCCTAGCATGCAGACAAAAAGGCAAAGCAAATCACAATAATTAAAAACCTGATTTTTTTATTGCAGCCGCCCCAGAATGTTGAAGATTTAGTATGGCCAGCATCAGATGACATTTCTCCTGCCTCAGAATTTGTTGAAATTGACTCAGAGTGTAAGGCGTCCCATTTGGTGAAGGCAGAGACCAAAAAAGCAAGGCGTCCAAGCCTGTAGAAGAAGTATGGCCTCAAGGCTGATTAGTACGGCCCTAAACCAGCAACGATTAAATTCGTACAACCTTGGGATTTGGGCCAGGTGAAGATCCCAACCAGCCGCTCAAAGATATTCCCTTTTTCTTACAAATATAAATCAACTCTGAATGATAACTTCACAATATGCTCTGTAATAACTTCTGGATGAAGCTATTTCATTGACAGGCAATAAATCTGCTGATATTTCACAGCCTCTGAACTGCAAACACTGAAGATGGCTCGTTCTTCAATGCAAAAGACTACTGAAACCCTTGGCTTCTTTCTCTGAAGAAGAAATTTGCTAAAATCGATTTTCATAACATAATGAATGAAGTTTTCTCAAAGAAAACTTATATCTTCTCAGTTGGGTCGATTTCCTTCAAAAAGCATCATTTAAATAAAACTTGAAATTTCACTTTTAATCTTTCAATAGTTTGGAAGCCTTTTTAATTATAATCATTAATTAAAAAAAAGGCCCCTTCTTCATGATGGTCGACCCCCTTCAAAAAGTCACTTAAGTTATAATATTAAATTATATTATAACTTTATAATATAAGCTTCAAGTTAATTAATATTTATTTTGGCAAATAAATATTAATATCTCTCTCAATATAAGTCCAATTGACGAACTGTCTGAAGCCGGATGATAAGTGACTGAATCTGCATATGACCAGACCATACTGCTAAAAATAGCAGGGATGCTCCGCTGAGTGTCTCCACTTACTAAAAATAGTAAGTCAAGCAAATGACGTCCAAAAAACCCCGAACGAAAGCCAAATTGAATGACTCTGATAACTGAAGCCAAGCCATGCCTCAACAAGACCCTCTATCCACCCTATCAGCCTACGAGGGTCACATAATAGGCTAATCTCGAGAACTGAAAGATGTCAACTGGAAGGGGACATTACACCTTAGTTATCCATTCTGCATAAAACCCATGTTTTAGATTTTCTTGGGAAAAATTGTCCCGAGTGAGCTCTAGAACCAGTGCTTTTCTCGACTGAAAACCTTCTGCATGCCTTGCTAAAACTCATTTTTTTGAATTTTTATTGATCTGGGTTGTCTTAGAATTTGATTCTGCACAAAACCCACGTGTTAGAAAAATTCCGGAAAATTTTCTCGCGATAAGCTATTTTTAGCCTTGTTTAGAGATTTTCTAGCCTTTTCGGAAAGTTGTCCGAACATACTCAACTTCATAGTCAAAAGTCCTCGTTTTCAAAATGTAGTTCAATCTCATAGATCATAAGATCAAATCGGTTCTTATGCATGACTTTGTGAAAACCACTGATATAGACTTAGGTCATGTCTATCCTGTGATCAATCTGAATGCGCGAGAGGGTGTTAGCAGCAATACATTGAAGAGTCTTGAACGTTCTGGGTTGCTGGCAGCAGCGTCTATTCCCATCATTGCTTTCGATCTCGAGTTTGTTCTTGCTTGCATCCAGCATTACGACCTATGCTCCATGGGGTTTCGGGGCCAGGGAGTCCCTGGTACGGTGAGATGAGTTTTCGGTACGGGGGTACTTTTGGGTCATTTTTTAGGGGACGGCAGGGGACGGCTGATAAGAAAATAGGGAATTTTTTAAAAATATATAGAAATTTCAAATGTTCATAGCATAACATTGATAAAGCATTCATTCTAGACATTTGTATAAGCTTAATACATATCATTAGACTTGAATTGAGATTTCACATGAGAATCGACAAACAAATTAACAAAATTCAAATGCTTTCATTATCAATGTGCACACATATCATATAAAAGTTCGATAATTATAACCAAAATGCCCAAAGTCTCCAAGTCTCAACTATGAAATGACATGCTAAACATAAAACTAAGAAAATATATCACTGTCCAAGGTCCCTAATCAATAGAAGGTAGGTCTAAATCAACATCGCCCTCGCCATTAGAGCTCGAGTCTAAGTTAGTGTCAGTGTCCATGTCAATAGAAGGATCTGCCTCAACCAATGGAACCCCAACCAATCCCTTATGTGCATTCTCCTCAATCTGCATAGCTTCTTTGGGATTAACATCCCAACAGAAGGCTGGAATCTGACGATACTGACTAGTCTAGCTATCCTTGACTCAGCTGCTCTTCTTTTACTCTCCTTCACTTCACAAGCCAAATGTAAAATGAGTTGCTTTTTCTCATTTTAGGGCATATATAAGGCATAAATTAGTTTAAGTGGCATGGAGCGTCCCTTGTGGGCCTGCCCATGCCTTTTTTTTTCATTTTAAAAAACTTTAATTTTTTATAAAAATGTGTTTTTTTGCTGCTGGGCCATAGGGTACTTCTAGAAGTACTCGGTATGGATGAGGGACGGCTGGGAAGTTTCAGGTACTTCTTGAAGTACCCTACGTCCCCTGCCTTTTGCCAAAATTCCCTTGGAAGTACCAGGTACTTGGAGTGCAAAAGGGGACGGCTAGGGGACGTTTCCTGGCCGTCCCCGCGTCCCTGTTTCATACCTGGTACGGGAAACAACATAAAAACACAGGGGACACATCCCCGTGGAGCATAGATTACGACTCGTCTACACGACAAATTAGATCAGCTGATGCGAGAGTGCTCTGCAGTCTTAAGCCGAAGGATGTAGAGAAATGCTTTGCTATTCCTCCTTGTTCAGACAATTTCACTGTGATTATTGAGGCTTGTGAGAAGATATGGAATGAAGATCAAGAATGTTCTCAAAGAAAGGTTGCTCAGAGGTGGTTGAAGATTCAAAAGACTAACATGCCTAAAAAGGTTTTTTTGTGGTGAATTGAAGGACGTGGTTGCTATTTTGATAACTCTACTCAATCGGGTTACAGGTCAGGAGGATGCTAGTACTTTCCGACCATGGATGTTTTACATCATTTCCAAGATCCTTGATGGCACAGAACATTTTGACTGGGCCATGTTGATCAGTGATTGCCTACATCAGCAGATTACTGAATTCCTGTTTCATGAGTTTCACATGGTGTCTCACTTGGTCTACTTAGTTGCATCTCAAGGCAGTTATAGACACCTGAAGACTAACGGGACTCTTGGTGTTCAACGTGTTCATGAGTACTACTCTAAGTTGGAGTTTTCTAAAGTTGAACAAGATTTGCAAGGAGTGAATGATCACTTTTCCATGAAGACAGTTAGAGATCTCGACAATGAAATGCACATCCGGATTTCTGCAGAGGCAAATCGGCAATGGAGACTTGGGCGGATTGGTTTATCTAATTCCCTACTTTTACATACATTCGGGTTTATGGATACGTCGGAGAGCCTCTAATGTTACCAAGGTACCCATTAGACAAGATTCTTTTCATGGAGTTTCTCAGACAAGTTCAACACGTTCACTCTTTTCTTCGCAGTCGTCATAAGTCTGCAGTTTCCTTTCCTTTCGGATTGGGTATTTTCACATGCAGAACTACAGCAGATGCCAAGTATATGTCAACCGAGATGGAGAAATTCAAACTCAAGTCTCACACTGAGAGGCGTTCCTATGATCCTTTGGGTCAGTATGCAGCTAGGTTGGAGCGAGGGATTGCACATAAGCCAACACTTGAAGACTTATGGGCTAATTGCGATGATGAGTTCGAGGTTCGTCGTCGTAACTACTACAGACTCACTATTGCTCAGCTCTCTGACTACCTTTTAGAGGATGTTGACGGTTTATCAGATGTTGACGGGGAGGTTGGAGAGTAAACGAAGGAAAAAGTCAGTTCTGGTTACACAACTGCCAATGGGTTTTTCTTCATTGCCTTCTACTTTGAGGTCAGGGCCTCGAGTCAAGGTTGTCCTGAAGCCACCTGAAGGGGTTAGACTCAGCGGAAACACGAGGGGGAGGACCACTGGCAAATGGAAGCATAAGCAAGTAGAGAGCGCGCTTGAAATTCTAGTGGAGACAGTCATTGAGGCTGAGCCACGTCTTTCACCTCCTGGTTCACCACGTGTGCATCCTATTGATATAGATTCAGAGCCTGAGATACCAGTTTGAGTAGAATTAGAGACAACTGACCCACTGCAGGTCGATACATTAGGGACACGCTCTCCTCGAATTGATAATATTGTTCAGTCTTGTTGGCTCGAGAGATCTTTGGGGAGACAGAGGCGAGAGCCTTCATATAATCTTGATTTATCTGAGTTCGGTGAACCTTATCAGAAGAGGTCGAACAAGAAAATCAAGAAGCAGGTGCATATCGAGAAGACTCCAGAGTCAAAGATTGTCATAGAGGTTGCTACTCCTCCAAAGGGTAAGAGCTTGGATGAGGTTGAAGTCGGTGATTTCACCTTCACCAAAGCGAATCTTGGTAGGACCACTCGAGAAACAGACGTGAGCCTTCTTAAGATTGTCACTAATAATCTTGAAGAACGCATCACAAAAGACGGAGAAGATAAATCACTTCTTAAAGTTGAGTACAGTCAACTTTGACAGTATATCTTTGATCTTATTCGTGGAAATCCAAGTAGAGCGCCTATTCTTTCACAGAATACTCCTGCAGAGAAACAAAAGTTGGATCAATTAGTCAATCATGGCAGACTTCTAGACAATTGGATTGAAAGCTTTGTTGTTACAGGTTGACATCTTCTTGCGGATTTATATCAGGTAAGGAGTGATGCGCATAAACTTCGCCAAGGGATCCAATTGCTCGATATTTCAGTTGCAGAGGTCTTAGCCAAGGATCAAGTTCTCATATCTTAGTTGTTTGTTGCATATGATGCTCTGGAGATTGATGAAGATAGAGAGGTCTTCGCTTGGAAAGAACAACATCTTTTCAGAATGGAGACATGTGAAAAGATCTCTACTAGGTTGTATACACTCAGAGATAACGTTGTCGGAGTTCTTGCACTTATCAGTGGCTTTGTGGTTCAGATCCTATGTCATTATGTTCTTGAGGATGGCACGTATGTTAAGCTTGATACAGTGCAAGCCAAGTTTGAGAAGCTGATTCGTGATGATCTCGAAGGAGATCCTGTGGCGTCTAAACTGGAAAATATTTTAGTGATTTCAGCTAGTTTCAAGAAGGCGGTTGGGGATGTCAGAGAATGCATGCATACGATCAAGGATGGTGACAAGGAATTGAAGAGGCAGATTATCGTTTTGGATAGCGTCAAGGTGCTAGAGGATATTGTGATTGATGAATTCTTGGTCAAGGTGTTGGACCGAGATGACTTGGAGTGATTTGCTAGTTGGGACCTACAGTTAGTTTCGAGGATAGAGTTAGGAGCAGCAGTTAACTCAACTTTCAAACTTGAGTTCTCTTGCTGATTTCATACATGCATATCTCCTCCTTGGAATTATCTTCACAGGAGTTAGGTTTAGGGTTTTCAGTTAACTGAGGGTAGTGTTCCAGTTAACTTGCTTTCAATAAGGATGTGCATGCTTGCACATTGTCCATTTAGATTAGATGTATCGGTTAACTGATGGTAGCTTTCCAGTTAATTGTATAGTTTGCTTTGTTAGGGTTTAGCAATAAAATATTGCATGCATTGCAAGCCTATAGTTGACTCAAGGTGATTTTAGGGTTCCCTACACTTTTGATGTCTATAAATAAGAGCTTTTGCTCATTTGTACATAACTTTTGCGTGATAGCATACATGCTGTGCCCACCTTGCCTTTAGTATTGCTATTTTGTATCTGTTCATGAACTTTTGTGTGATAGCATACATGCTGTGCCCACCTTGCCTGTAGTATTGCTATTTTGTATCTGTTCACGAACTTTTGCACGAGAGAGTAATATATGCTGTGCCTACCTTGCCTGTAATATTGCTTATTTTGTATCTGTTCGCGAGTATTTGTGATAATGATTAATTGTTATGTCACTTGGGTTTCATGTTGTTATTATGGTGAATGCTTAGCTTAGTTAGACATAGTGGCTAGTTCAATCGTAAATTGTACACGTGTTTCGTCTGTGCAATTTACTGTCCTAGTTGGCTATCCTTTGTGTTTTGTTTTCAATCAGCCTATTCAGATTCAACAAATAGTCGTGCCTACCTTTCCTTCATGTTGAGAATTTGTACTTAAGCTTATCGTGTGATATGTGTGATAATAAACCTGTTCAGACCAACAAATAGTTGTGTCACCTTTCCCTCACGTTGTGAATCTATACCTGGTTTATTGTATAAGAACATTCTTGCTCCATTTCCTCATGCTTTGTTTACTTGAGGAGACTGGATAGATTTAAAGCTTTAGTTTTAGTTGTAGTTACTGATTTGCAAAACTAGAAAATCCTTAGCTGCAACGTTCGTGGTTTTCTTAACTTTGTTTCTCTTACAATTGAGACAAAAAGATAGGAAATAATTTAGTTTACTTTTCAAGCATTTTGTCCGCACAATTAGGGAGCTTCCCCTCCTAATTTGAAGAGCACTCATTGCATAGTGTGCATAGCTGTCCGTACCAACTTATACTCCAGAGGTGTTAGTTGTTACACCAACACTCCAAATATTCGTTGGTGCCAATGATGATATGTTTTTAACTTTTAGTTGATGACTGTAGCCTTAGCAAAGACATTGTTCTACCCGCTAGTCATTTTGCCATCTTCCATGTCATGTCAATCTATTTCCTCAAGGGTCAAGACACTGTCCTTTTCAGCACTGTTTACCACGTAATTCTATCCTCTTAATCTTGTCTAATGTTATTTAAGGAAATGGGATTTCTAGTTGTCCTTCCTAGCCTCCATAAGTTGTTTCCTTGTTTTGGGTTGTCTCTTGCTTGAGTGAGATTCCTTTGCCATTGTGCTGAGAATAGAAGACCAATAGCTTCCATAGATACATAAGCATTTTATAATCTTGTTGGTAAGTGCGAGTTCTAAGATGGAGAGGCTACTGGGTCTCTTATGTGTAGGTGGAGAAACTTCCATACTCATAGACATTTCAATCAAGAAACATATAAAATACTAGAAGTAGGATTTGTTGTCTTCTTTATCAATCACATAATCATGTACGATAGTCATGTGATTGTGCTCATATGTGATGTAAGCTAGAAAGTCCTAGGAGGACAAGCGTAATGGTTGGGGAGATCACCTTGTTGGAATAATGTGTATAGCAAAAATAAAATTAACATTTTGGACACATAATTCTTGTACGTTGCAACACAATTACTCCTTTATTTATTTCTTTGTAAATCGTATTACAAATCCATGCTTAACATCTATCCCCACACAGTTAGACAAAGATATAATCCTTGATGGCTACTCTACAAAGTTGCGGTACTGAATGGGTTTGGGAGGATGAAGGTGAAGTGCTTCTACCTTAGAGATACTTTATCTTGCCTCATGCATTATGCATTAGAGGAAGGTGTATTTTCAACTAGCAAGTGGTGTAAAGAACAACAAAACTAGGGTTTTCAGATTTGATTCACTAGGGTTGGGGAATTATTAGAGGTTCAAAGTTTCTTTAGAGGGTTGCCATAGATAGAACATGTAAGAGACCTGTCTGTCTCTAACCTCTAAAACCTGATGCTGAGTAACTAGGGTTTGTAATTTATATATTTTCTCAATGATTACCAGACCAAAAAATATGCATTCAAGAGATTAACAATTTTGAAGCATAACATGCAATGATATATAGCTGGAAACAAAGTTAAATGCTGAAAATGAAGCTTTATTGATATTGCATAAATTTTTGAAAGCTTTACAAAGAAAGATACCTGGAAACAATCTTCTGAACTTGAAAGATGCTGAAACCCTTATTCCATATCTCTCCTGTAAGACTGAAGCAGTAAATCTGATGAAGCATAGACTTGACTTCTGGATGAAGCCAACAGTGAGCACCTTCAGCTGATATTCCACAACCTCAGAATGCTGATACAATGGAGAGTTTTCGTTCTCCAAAGCCGATACGCTGGCAGAAACCCTAGGGCTCCCTTCTCCAAACGCCAAAGAGAAATCATAAACCAAATATCCAATAATCAATTTTTGAATGTCTCTAAATGAGCCCCTTAAGATTCTTTTATATTTTTCTTGGAGGAGCTCATACACTTTGCTCACCAATGTGGGATAAAAGATAATAGGCTGATTCCCTCCATTTTGCCTTTTAAAACATTTTAAAATAAAATGTTTGCACTTTGGAATATTAAAATATATCCTTGAAATTGGCGCCCAAGTAATTAATTAAAATGGCCCCCTTTTTAATGATGAATGGACCCTCAAGTCATAAAGTGCAAATACAATGTTATAATATTATATTAAAATATTAATTATTATTAAAGTCACCTTTAATAATAATTAAACATTATAACTTAGGCAAACTCCTTATTTCACCAACTCAACTGAATTTGGGAATCGACACTGCCAACATGTGAACTTTAGGTGACCTGCTATAAATAAAATTGCTTGCCGGATGACTTACTATAAATAGTAAGTACATGAAACTGAATCAACTGAAAGCTACTTGAACCCACACGAGGTGCTGAAGGAGAGATTCCTCTGATCATCGCCAAAAGAGACCCTCTAACTAGTCATAGTAGCCTACGAGGGCCAGGAATAGGCTAAATCCACCGAACTCTGATGCTTGCAAAAATTGGGGACATTACAAAAATGAGAACTTTGTTAAAATAATCCTTAGAAACCAACCATTAGAATTTTATTTTAGCCTAAACCATATTTAGTTGTCGCTATTGTTGGAGAGGAAGTATATCTAAGAAGTCTAATTTTGGAGGCTATTTATAGATCAACTACTTTTAGATGACCTTTTAGAAGGTTCATTGTTAGCTGATAGCTATCCATATAGGTATTTGTGGACAATTTTATGTAATAAACTTGCTTAATGTGCAAACAAACTATTATTAGCTTTTTTGTTTGTTTTGATGATATTTCTTGTAAAAACATTTAAATAAGTGCTCTTGGCACATAGTTTATTCATTTAGTATCATTCAATAGAATTTATTGTTGTGCTTTTTATGAGTTTAATATCACTTAAAAGTTATTGGAAGCTTTGTATTGTTGTAGGTGTTAAATTAATCATTGTAGGTTTGGATGCAATACCATGTTTATCTCATAACATATAATGTATGAGATGAATTGAATTAAATTGTTTTTACAGCTAGGTGCAAGCTTTGTATTATAGGGCCATGTAACTTTCTATGCCATTCTCATCTTCTAATTTATCAAGTCATTTGTCTTGCTTAAACCAAATCCTAGCTTGTGTGTACTTGCACTACTCAATCTACGCCTTTAGTTGAACAATGTAAATGTGGTAGTTGTAGTAGGGTTTACTTTTAATCAAAAGCATAAAATCCTCTTGCCTTGAATATAAGTGGATATCAACCTTGTTCCTTAGCTAGAAAACCAAACAGATTGGTTTCTTTGAGTTGCATGCTTAAAGACACAGCTTTAGTTTTGTTTGCTATTGAAATATTCCGAGCCAAATTTTTTCGTTTTTCGATTAACAGATTACAAAGCAGTGCACTCGTTAAGGTTAGCAGAGAAAACCAAAACGTGCAAGAAAGCAACTCTAACCAGAATGGCGCCGATGATGGCGAGCATTGGTCAGAGGATCTTCTATTCTAGATGCAGAAAGGAACTCAACGTCAAGTATGTGCTACCCAATCCAATGCGGAGTGAGGGGCGACCATATGACGGAGTGAAAACTAAAAGCAATGCTTGAAAGATAAATGCTGAGAAAGAAACTACTCAACACCCAGAATGTGCTTGCTAACCCGGAGTGGGATAGTAGCGACCATAGGGCGGAGATATAACAATTACAATAACTTAATTGAAACTGAGAATTACAACCAGATTCGAACAAGAAAGAAGACTGCCAGTACTACTGTCAGTTTGTACAAAATAATAAGAATTTGCCTGCCAATATCTCGTGAATTTAAAGGATCAGCATTACACCACAGAGAAGCACTTATATCATGTATAGGAATTACTAATCCCAAATGCTTCGGAGATCAAGATATTGTTTTCTGTTTTCTGTTACAAATCTGCTCAATACAATAATATGACAGCAGTCTATAGATCTATTCAAATGCTCACAAAACCCTAATGACTTGCTCAAATGACGAGATCTCTGTTACACAACAATCCTAGCATTATGGCGCTCAAACTAATAACATGAAACCAACTCAAAATGCCTTTAATGAATAATGCACAATTTCCAAAGCAAGTACAATGGTACGGCCCTGCTGAGAAAGTCGACCTCCTTTTAAAAATTCATGCATTCACTAAAAAATCCACAAACTTGGAAACTAGGGCGCCTAGGTCTAACACAGAGGAATGAATGATACCCAGAACTATATTTTTTGTCTTTTTCAAGATATGAATGAAACATGCAATCTGCTGTATTAAAATGCAACTTGGAAAAACCTCTAATATGCAGAAATCAGAAACTAAAGGATTACAATGATGTTTATAATGCACGAACTCAAATGCAACTCACAGTACAATAAATCACCACTAGATGTTGTCTTGCAAACATGAAGCGATGCCCGAGCTAGGAGGCCTTCATTCCTCGAAGCGATTCCAGAGCCAATCCGGCAGCATAACAGTATAGTCGTCCAAAGATGAAGAAATGATGCACCAAGACTCCCTTTTATAATTCTTCCGTTGACTTCACAAAACCCTAAAATGAGCTTTTAGGTCAAAACCCAGTCCCTTCAAGCATGGGCGTACTTTTCCTTCAAGGCATTAGTTTGACATTTTAATTAAATATCCTTCTTGAAATATGCGCCCCTCATACCCTTGCTTTGACTTAGGGAATAATCAAATCATCTCTTAATGAGGGCGCCACCCTCAAGGGCCCACTTTTAAAAACAACATTAAGTCATTAATTCTAAGCCAAGGGTCAACGTTAAATTATAATAATTAAAACGTGACTTTTTAATTTAAATGACTTAACTTATTTCTCCGACAGTGCCCTGAAGCCAAAACTGAAGAAGCCAACTGATCATTCTGAAGCCGGAAGTCAACCAACCTGAGCTCATCTGGAAAGCTGCCAAAAATAGAATTTACTAAAAATAGTAAATTCCAAAAAGTGCTCTGAATGCCAAGATGATCATACCACTGCGAAGCCCTCTGAAAACCCAGAAGGAATCCGCCATTTAATCCACCATCTCTGAACAATGACCTCCTCAAAATTAGGAAACCCTAATTTTAACTTCCGACTAGCCTTCGGGTTCCCAAAGAAAGGCTAACGGTCACTGGAAATGTCAGGTTTGGAAAGGGGACATTACAGTCCGCCCTCCCCAAGATTGCTTGTCCTCAAGCAATCGCAAACTAGGATGCTGCAATATCTCATCACTTTCCCAAGTTGCATCCTCCATAGGCAGGTTCTTCCACTTTACCAAACATTCTCTGATAGTTCTATTCCTCAAGGAACGTTTCTCTGACATCAAGTCTCGGGAAGAAGAAAGTTTTCTAGAACGGTGGCGGTGTGAAGAAGCAACCATTAGTCCAAGTGCCTTCTTTGAGACGTGGAAGCGTTATGCACTCTGCTATCTGAAGGTAGCTCTAATTCATAAGCTACTGCCCCAACCTTTCTGATGACCCTAAATGGCCCATAAAGCGAGGTTTGAGCTTCTGGCTCCACTCTTCTTGAGAGTGACTGTCTATAAGGTTGTAAACGGAGATAGACCATATCCCCAACCTCAAAAGAACGCTCTACCCGCCTCTGATCAGCATACAACTTCTGCTGATTTTGTGCAATCTGCAAATTATCCTTCAAGGATCTCATTATGTCTTGACTATGCTGCAACAAATCCTTGGCTAAAGGTGCTTTGCTGTCACCAAACACCAAATCTGCAAAGTTGGGTGCTTCATACCCATAAAGTGCCAAGAAAGGAGACATTTTGATTGACATATGAAAAGTAGAGTTGTAGCAGTACTCGCCTATATGCAGCCACTTAACCCAAGCTTTCTGCTGTTCGGACACATAATTTCTCAAGTAGCCTTCCAACCACTTGTTCACCACTTCTGTCTGCCCATCAGTTTGGGGGTGATAACTCGTGCTTGGAGTGAGCACAGTACCACTCATCTGAAACTTCTTGCCAAAATGTACTTAGGAACTTGCTGTCCCTATCACTTACAATATTCTTTGGCAACCCATGAAGCCTAAACACTTCTCGAAAAAACAAATCTGCAACTTGGGCTGCAGAAAAGTGCTGGTAATGGCAAAGAAATGAGCAAACTTGGTTAATCTGTCAACTACCACGTAAATGCAATCCTTCCCTTGGGCCTTGGGCAACCCAGTGATGAAATCCATTGAAATGCTTTCCCATTTTTGATTGGGAATTGGAAGTGGTTGCAGCAAACCGGCTGGCAATGTATGCTCATTTTTATTTGCTTGACAAACAGGACATTCCTGAATGTAGCGTTGAACCTCCCTCTTCAAACCTTTCCAAGAAAACCTTTCTCGGATCTGCCTATAGGTCTTGAAAAAACCTTGGTGACCAGCAACTGGAATGTCATGAAAATTCAAAAGAATCTTCTTCTTGAGCTTAGAATCAGCCACCAGAAAGATTCTTCCCTTATACTGAATCAATCCCTCAACCACCTGGTACTTTTCATCATGGAAAGTACCTTCCAGAATGCTGGTTGCAAACTGATTTTTGGCATAATCAGCAAGCAACATGTCTCTCCAATCTGCAGTAAGCTCACACAATGAGCTAAGATGAGGCCTTCTGGAGAGAGCATCGGCCACGACATTATTTTTCCCTTTGACATATTCAATGTCAAAGTCGTAAGCTTGAAGCTTACTCACCCATTTCTGTTGCCTCTCATTTAAATCCTTCTGGTGCATAAAATGCTTGAGGCTATTGTGGTCTGTTTTAACCACGAACTTGTTCCCCACCAAGTACTGCCTGAACTTGGCTAATGCATGCATAATGGCAAGCATTTCTTTGTCATAAATTGAATAGGATCTTTCCACACCCCTTAATTTTCTGCTCTCAAACACGATAGGGTGTTTGTCTTGCATCAGGACAGCCCCCACTCCTTCACCTGATGCATCACATTGCAGCTCGAATGGCTTGGAGAAATCCGGAATAGCCAAGACTGGGCACGAGCTCATGATCTTCTTGAATTTATCAAAAACAATTTGAGCCTTTTCTGACCAAGCAAAGGCTCCCTTTTTGGTGAGATCAGTAAGGGGAGCAGCATTCTGTGAATACCCCTTTACGAATCTCCGATAAAAACCACACAGACCCAAAAACCTTTCAACTGAGTCAAGCTCTCAGGAGGTGGCCAATCAACTACTGCTTTGATTTTTTCCGGATCCACCTTTACTCCCTCAGCACTGATTATGTGGCCAAGGTACAGTAACTCCACCATTCCAAATTCACATTTGGAAGCTTTAGCAAATAAGCTCTCAGATTCCATGATACTAAGCACTTCCTCCAAGTGCTTGAGGTGATCCTCCCAAGTCTTGCTGTAGATCAGAATGTCATCAAAAAATATCAGCACAAACCTTCGTCTGATTCTGGAAGACACGGTTCATGCAAGACTGAAAGGTTGCCGGAGCGTTAGTCAACCCAAATGGCATGACTAAGAATTCAAAATGGCCATAGTGACATCTGAAAGCTGTCTTTTCCACATCTGATCCCCTCATTCGGATCTGAAATATCCAAGTGGGCTGACTTATTTTATGGGTAAATGATTAAAAGATAAAATAAAAGAAAAGAAAATATTCTTTCATTCTTGAGGTCGGCCTAGGTGGGGCGGCTAGGAGAAAGTTATAAAAGGAGGCATTGTGAGTCATTTCGGTATCCATGAATTGAATTTGACTTTGTATTGAGCTTGTCTCTTGGCTGGAAATTTCTTCGGTCTGATCAAGGAGATGATCCCTTGATTTATTGGGTATGGAGATGGCCCCATCCCTATCTTGAGAGGTGGACATATTCAGTGTCCATCATTGGAGCACCCTGGCGAACCCACAGTGCTGGGCACGCACCCTGTGCGCACCCAGCACGTACCCGTAGACGAACCTGAACCGGGTTCAGGGCCTACGGGTATGAACCCTGCAACAGAGTTTTAAATATTATCTTGAAAAAATGTGTTTTTAATGTTTGGTAATTTCTTTGAGTCCTGAGTCTCAGTCAAATTATAGGCCTGCTGTGTTTTTTTCCAAGTCTGAGTCTAAATTGCATGGTTCTACCTGCTTGGTTGAAGGTTCTTCGTGCTGATTACAATCATCTTATGTTTATAGACAATAATAGTTAAAGGTAATGATTTTGTTGAAGTTCCAAATTAGTTAGCTTTGATCTTAAAGGAAGGAATACCAAAAACTGATAAAGGATGCCTCTATATGGGTGGCATTGGTGTTTGTCATGCTCCATGTCAATCCTCATTTGTCTGGCAGAAAACATTGTGATATTATTCCTCTAATTATAAGCTTTTTATGCTTGGTTCTTATGGTCACTATCATGTGTGTCTGCAAGTATAGGGGACGTTGTCAATAAAAATCCTTACCATGCAACTTTAGCACATTCTTTTATCATTGTGTTCTTCTCGTGTGTGCTTGTTCAATGTTAAATAGGAATCTTAGAGAGTAGAGCAATTTTGATTCATTTCTGGTCACACACCACTAGGACTTGGGAGGTTTTGATTCCACTGTCTCCATATGATATTTAGTCATTGCATTAGGTTTCATATGTTATTTTTGATCTTGTTGGTATTGAAGCCATGCATGGCAATCCAAACATCCAAAATTGATTTGAACATGTTCATTGGAAGTGTGGCAGCTACTTGGTATCTGCATCGCTAGTGTAAAAATATTTTTTCTACACCTCATGTATGCAAGGCCAATGCAGAATTGTTAAAAAGCTTAGCTACTCCAAGTGTAATTTTTGACATGCAAATGATGCTTTTTTCTTTTGTATTTTAGGTGCCCAAGTTTTGTGCTCTAACTTGGAGGGACTGGCTGAAACTTAGAGTCCTTGAGATTAGAATCTATATATCCATTTTGACTTTAGGTCACTTGGCACTTGGACTCTCGACTTTTTTGACTGATTCAGAGAGTCAGGCAACTTTGGTTTTAATTTTTTCTTGGTCACCATTATCTTCAGATGTTGCAGTCTTTGTGTTGGGTTTTGTATGTTTTTTGTGATCTTGTTTGTGTTGAGTCCTTATATGGCAGTCTCAACATCCAAAATTGATTGTAACATGTTCTTGCTACTGCAACAGCTGCTTGAAAGATTCATGACCAGTGCAAAAATTATTCGGAAGATTCATGATTAGTGCAAAAAAATCTTTTCTTTGCAGAAAACTCTAGTGGTTAACTGGTTTGCAAATATTCCATCTACTAATTCTAGATGCTCGCTTTCTGTTGTGGAAATTAGCCTTCTTTTGAAACTATTTGTACTTTTACACTTTGAACATGTTAATCTGCTATGATGCTTGTGTAGTATGGATTTGTATGCTATGGTTGAAGAACATGTCAACAATTTGTAAAATGCAGTATTGTTTCCTATACCAGTTGAAAGGATCCAATACTAAAGCTTTTTTGGCAAATTATTTATTGTGTGGAAGACTGTCATTTCGAATACTAGAATGTCATTTCTATGATAAAACTGGCCTCTTTTCATGATCTCTGTACCATTTTTGAGCTTCAAGTTGTTATTATGCTGTATAGTGTAAAATCTAATCTGGTATTGTTCATGCTGGTTTATGAATATGCATACAGGCAGTCCAAAGTTATCATCCAGGGAAGTGATTGATGTACGTTTGGGGGATGACGGACCTTATATTAACTCAAGTGTATCAGAACTTACACAAGGTGAGAACGTGGACCCTCATCACAATGCATTATACATGGAAGCTTGTGTGCTTGTTTCTTTAAGAAATAGTAGGATCTATAGCGATTTGAAGAAAAATCATAAATCTTGATATTAGTCCAGGTTTCTGAGTTATGATTATTAATGAAAATATTGCACATACTAAAAGTGGACTATCAATATTCTGATATTAAGAATGAAGCCGCCTTTATTGTTGAAGTAGTACATTCTTTTGGCACTACTTTCTTTGCTATTATTGTAGGTTTTAGTTTAGGACTCTTTTTTATGTCACTTGTCACCTGCACTCAGGAGTTTTATGACTGTCTTGGAAAGTTATGCAACTATTTTTTGGATCTTATTTGTATTGAAACCTTGCATGGAAGTCTTAACATTGAAAATTGATTGTCCGTTTCTTTGCAATGGTTGTAGCTGCTTGGAAGCTTCATGTAATGTAGCAGATATGGCATTTGCATGTAGAAGGTTTTAGTTTTAGTTCTTGTAAAATAATCATAATCTTAAGCATGGCTAGAGATGTTAATAGTTCTTATTTTTCACAGGATAGTGGGTTGTTGGATCAACCTGATTAAGGGCACAGACTCCTTGTGCTTAACACAGGAGATAAAGTGAAGTCTTTTTTCATCCTTTGAGTGTTCCAAATGCTTGTGCTCTATTTTCTAGGCCACATCACCTTCACCTGGTCCGTTTTACTTTATTTGCTAAGTTGCCGGTTCTAGTACGGGATCGGGTGCGGGTACGCCGATACAGCAATTTTTTTTCCTTGGGTACGACTGTATTATATATATATATATAGAATTGTAAATACATTTGATAGTATGATACTTCATCAATCGTCAATCATCATGATGTCTATCAAATGCTCATAATCATATCTGCTGCGTTAAGTTGAAACATCCAGTGTTATGATTCGACAGAAAACTCTACATGACACTAGTTTAAGGTCCAGATGCTTTGCTGGGCTGTGTAGCAGAGAAAATTCAGGCACATACATTTTCATTGCACTACAAGTTCTGTGGTTTTTTATGGCAGACTCTGGATTAGCATTGAAATGATATAGTTGGAAATTAGAAAAAAAGGTATAATGAATACAAGGTAATTAATATTACACTAAAGAAAAATAAGATTGTTGTGGAGAATGCTGAGTGTATTGTGCACTACAAGTCCTGTAAATGAGTAAATGGAAGGGACAGTTAAAACTTAAAATTAATTAGTGTAAGGATCATTTAACATCCACTCATAAATGAAGGCACATTCTCCTGTTTATACACAAAACAGAAATTAAAATAGGTTGAAAAGTTTAATTAAGTTTCAATAAATTGTAGTTAATGGAACCCGCAGAGAACCCTGCCGCTCCCAGCCGCTCCCTGGATGCTCCCAGCTGCTCCCTGGATGCTCCCAGCTGCTCCCCAGGTCGCTTCCATACCCAAATGCTCCTGGAGCGGGCACAGGAGCAAAATCCAAGGAACCTGGTTACTTAGTTTATTTGTTTTAACTTTTACCAATTGGACATTGCACTTCTTTTTTCTCATTGCCTTTTTCTTATATTATTAAACCTGCTGTCTCTTCTACCTATCATGGTTTCTTAACTTTTTACCCATACTAAGGTTTCTTACAGATACTTTCATTTCTTTTCTCCATTCACACTTGTCTTCAAGAGTGATGTTGCTATGAATCTTGGTCCTTTTCACTTTTATTGATGTTTTTATACTTTGTTCAACATTGTTAAACTTCCTATCACTAAATATACACCTTGTGTTTCAGTGGGTCCCTTACACTCCTTTGTTTTTTATCCTTCAAAACTTCTACTCCACAACCAACCAGGTCTCTCCTATCAACCTCTTGCAAAGCTCTCACTCATACTTTTTACCCACCTCTTTGCTTCTGTTCATGAATGTAGATATTCACATATTAATCTGCTGACAGGAAATATTTTAAGATAAAAAGAATGAATCAAATCACAGTTATATCATTGCGCTGGATCTGCAATTTATATTTCAGCCCTTAATATGTTCACTCAGTGTTAAAACAGTTGCATCAAATGCAACACATATTGAGGATTTTGGTGCCTGTTCATCTTGAGTGAAAGAAGTTGTAGGGAAATGAAAGCAGATCAATGCATCTTTTGATGATATCTTAATTTAGCAAGTTCATGTCAGCATCAGCAAGCAGTCCAGGTCAGCCTAACTATCTGTTGTTGACCCTATTTGAGTCTACACTTCCAAAGGGTCGACATCAGGTTCCTCACATGCTCAAAATAGATATAGATATTCACTGCTAAATTTAATTGATATCTTTTCCCTAATGTCATTATCACAATAGTCTTCAAGTTTGACATTCACTAACTGTATATGGAAATCTCAAAGTTAGATGATGAAGAGGAGAAGTTTGATACTGATGGAGAAGGCTATAATAGGAGGGAACAGGTAGTGTAATCGTAAATGCTTGGATGTTTCATGTAAATACTTGCAAATGTCTTAGAAAAAGCAGAGGGATCAGGTAGTGTAATTGTAAATGTTTGGATGTTTCATATTTATTATAAATCTTTGCAAGTGTATTAGAAAAAGCAGAGAAGCCCAAATGACTCAACATTGCATCTTATAATACAGACCCCTTGCTTCGCAATTTGAGGACCAACTGCATTGCCAATGTAGTTCATCCTATCAGGATTGATGATAGTCATCCCAGTCCTCCACCGTGACGCTTGAAGGTGCTCCAATGGTTCATATATAGTCTCCATGTATGCAACAGTTTTGAGATCTGATTCAGCAGCAAGGCAATGTCCATTTTCAATCTAACCATGTTACTTAAAGGATATATGTCCCTAGTGTTCAATCCAAATCCACTTCTCTTAGTAGAATGGATTCTGCTGCATATATACATACAATGTGCTGACTCAAAAATCAAAAACTCCATTGTCTGTTTGGACAGTCCAGTCAACACATTGCCCCCACTTCGTAGAGAATTCTTTCCTCTTTATTGATTATTCCTCATAATATAGATTGAGCTGGAAGTAGCTGCGGATACAGAGCCTGGGAAACAGTAAGGCTTTGTCTTGTTTAATTGAGAACCCTCCTTACCTTTATGTTCATCTTGGAAAGTTGGTCGTTGAAATTCCTGCTTGTGTAGAAAACACTTATGATTCTTCTTTCAATCTTAAACTAGATAAAGCTTTGTCAAGTCATCCTTTTGATATTAATTTATTGGAATAACTTTATAAATAATTAATTTAATATCTCCACTTTATTTTAATTAGAATAATCAATTAAGCTATCCTTATGAAATATCATTAATTTGAACATCTTAACCAACTAAATTAATTAAATCACAATACCTCCAATTCGGGGACATGACAAAATCTCACTCAATTTGTTTCATTTTTTAGAACTAGACCAATAGTGGGTTAGTTGTGCTTCTCGTTGGCTCTTTATTTTGGTCTTGGATCTTTGTAAAAGCACAGTCTCTGTTGTGTCAGCCCTGTTGGATCCCTCACAGCTGAGAGTTGAATAGGTGTAAATACTTATCTTTTCATATATAATTTAAACTATTTTCCCAAAAAAGAAAAGGCTTGTGAAATATAGTGTAAAGACCCTTGCAATTCTGATCTTTATTTTTCAGTTTGAGTGCTTTTGTAATTTTGTCAAACAGTTGTCTCATAAACTCCTTTCAGCTACTAATTGAAGTTTTCCTTTTTATATGATTGTAAAAATGCATGAAAATGTTAATCTTAGATCAGATATGCACAATAAGCAGAAATAATAACACAAAACGAAGAACACAGTATTTATCTTGGGAAAACCCTTCTACTTAATCGAGAAAAACCTAGCAAGACTTCAATAATGATATATCAGGTACAACAGTGCCGAAATAACACTTAAGAATCACACCTAGATACAATGAAATAGTCCAGCACTTTAAATAGTGCGAATTTTTGATCAAGAAAAATAAATCTTCTTCTGAGCAGCGAATCTTCTTCTTTATGTCGAATTTCTGCTTGATCATCAAGGAATAAATTGATTGAATAGTGAGGAGATTCTCTCTCCTTTTTATACAAGACTAGTTGTCATACCCCACTTGGGCTGACCCATCAAGAATGAACAAATGTTTGTAATTAATCTGAACTCCACTTGAGTTGACCCAGAAAATATGAATTAATGTAACATCTGGCTTACTGGGGCAGTACCTCTTGAAGCTACAAACATCAATACTCCCTCTTAGTTAAGGAGGTATTAGCAAAGTCTTTCTTGAGTCCCAGTCAAGAGTATCATGTCTTGTCATGGACTCTCTCAACATGACGTCCACAATGGCTACACCCGATTGTGGGAAGCACAACTCAGACTCAGAGATGTGATCTGTACAAGGGCTTTAACCTCATATTTCTCTGTCTCAGAGAAATATACACTACAAGGGCTTTCACCTCATATTTTGCTGTCTCAGAGAAATATGAGGTGCAAGGGCTTTCACCTCATATTTCTTTGTCTCAGAGAAATATACACTGCAAGGGCTTTCACCTCATATTTCTCTGTCTTAGAGAAATATACACTACAAGGGCTTTCACCTCATATTTCTTCGTCTTAGAGAAATATATGCTACAAGGGCTTTCACCTCATATTTCTCCGTCTCAGAGAACTATACGCTACAAGGGCTTTCACCTCATATTTCTTTGTCTTAGAGAAATATACGCTATGACAGATTAGTCCGTCGTTCTGTCTATTCCCTTGACATGGGGAGAATATCTTAATGATGCTGTGACTCCCTCTCAACGAGGGTGACATACTTCACCACCCTAGGGTTGTCTCGGAAGTACAAAAACTTCACCTTGGAAGGAGGCTTGGAGAGGATATCAGCTATCTAATCATTAATACAAATATACTGGAGCACCATTTTTGACCCTATCATACTTGATGCCCCCAATGTTCCAAACATTGGCACTCCCTCTTAGCTGTGAGTCCCAGACTTCACAACCCCTTGCAAGATCCCTGCCTTGACTTAACCTGATTTGACTAGATTTTAAGAACTACTCTCTTCATCACTGCGAGAACCCTGCCTCGGCTTCCTTCACTGAGCTGATCCATCCTTTTGAGACATTCCTGCAAAACCTTCCATGCTACTTAGACTTCTCATCCAAATGCCACCAAAAATACCTTTTCGCACCTTCTGTAGTACTAACTCCCAACTGAACTCAACTCCAAGCACCCACATCAACCTCTTGACCTCCTCGTTCAAGGTTGCTTCCAATGCTTGCCCTAGTGGAATGCCTCCATCCCACACTTCTTGTGCTACTCCTAGCAGCACCTCCAACTGACTTGCGAGAGTCCAACTCTCCTTCCTTCACTCCAAGACTTAGTCCTCCTCAACCTCATCCTAGATCACCCTATTTTGAATAGGTTTGTTGTGCTACCAATGTCAAATCCAGGTTGACTGCCTTGTGCAATTCCCGTTCTCTTCAGTTGAAAAAAAAACTTTCAAAGACTTGGTACCTGGCCTTGCAACACTGCAACCCACTTAGTTGACACCTTCACACCTCTAGCCAATGAGTCTGCTTCCTCGCTTCCTCCATTTGACCCAGTCTCCAACTCTCCTTGAAGACCTACTTGTGACTCCTCTTCGAGTCCAAGCATTTAGGCATACTTTTTCTAGTCTCCACTTCTGCTTTTCAGTGTGACAACTTCTTCTCATCGAGCCACTCCAGTTCCTTGTGTCATAAAACTCCATGGGAGCGCCATGCGCCCATTCATATCCAAAAACACTTCCACCATGAGTGCAACTCAACTTACACCTACTTCGTGTATCCCTAGATACTCAGCCTCTTCATTCTCACCTCCAAGATGGTTCTACTGCAAACTTTCTTGAGTCTGCCTTGGTGTCTTCCAAAGACATCCCTTTTTGCATTACTTCACCCACTCTTAGTAGCCCCAAATTCTGTTGCGTTTCTTCTGCATGCCCATTCACTACCTCTTGGCACGCCTCGTGCCCAAGTCTGCTTGTAACACTGCACCAAAAGCTTCGCCCAACATCCTTGTGCTCACTCCTCTTGGATGAAACCTTTGCAAACACCCTGGTCGATACCTTATGGCATCGACTTGACTCTACCAAAACTCCTAGTTCAGCATTATTCGCACAGACTTCCCATTTAGCTTGACCTTGTCCAATCCAATTGGTAAGGATTTTCCCTTGTGACTCAGCCTCCTCTTGGTCTCTCCCACCTCAGGGCCTATCCGCCACCTGATTTACTCCTCGGATCTGTCCTTGACAATATCCTTCTTCCTAAACTTAGTATCTAACTCAAGTCCCCAATATCCAATGAGGACTTCTATTGCTAACATATACTGCACACTCTAATCGTGGATCATAGCCTTTGCTGCCTCTATAGACTTGTTCTTTCGTTTTGCAACTCCATTTTGCTGAGGGTTGTAAGGAACACAAAACTCCCTTTTGATCCTTGCCTCAATACATAAATTACGAAAATCCTCCGGAAGTGTTCCCCTCCATTGTCTAATCATCTTAGGACCTTAATCCTCTTCCCATACAATTCATTGTTTTACCCAACTCACAAATTCCCACAAGAGTCACTTCAACCAACAAGCTTTTATCAAGAACCGAAAACTGTTTTGCTTTCACAACTCCCATTCCAATAGCCATTAGCATATCTTCTCCAATGATCTTTGATAGGAACCTCATTGTTTTCCACAATTCTTTCTAGGGCTGCCAATCCATCTCTTTGGACATACAAGAATGATGACCATAATGCCTAACACTGTTCTGAGAGTGACCAAGATGCCCAGGCCGCATCCTAAAGACTCCCCTACTCCTAAAGCATTAAAAGTCCATATTATTCTTGCGAACACGACTTTCTCTAAATAGTTTGCTTAAGGTTACTGATTTTCAAACTGCCGAACAAGGCCAAATTTGTCATTTCTTTGAACTATTTCTGAGAAACTTCTACACCCTTAAGGACAGCCAGCAAGAAATTGATGATTGTCTCGTAAAGCAAGTAGAAAAACCTAAGGCTACTGTGCAATCAATCGATCATATTCTCAACACTGACCAGCTCCAACAAGAGAGGTTTGCTCTCAGTCAATCCACTTCACAATATCTGACTCACAATGTTGAAGTGGCAGTGCCTAATATTTGGTTTCAGTGGAAGATCTCTCTAATGATTTTCATATCTGAACAGAATTTAATGCATAAGACATTCTAGCAATGACGTCAAACAATGGGCACTTTTCTTCAAGGTTAGGGTCTGATGATGTGTAGATTTTAAAAATGAAGTCTAGGAAATCATTTACAGAATCTACTTTGTAGTAGATACCACACCATCTTAAGGACCTTCATATTTGACGTCACACACACTGTTGCTAAAATCAAAGTCACGTTGTTGATCAGAAAAAGTCATAGATTACCTGAAAATTCTGAAAATACTGGGCTTGCTTATTTGTTCTTGTAAGTGCCTCAAGAGTAACCACAAACCTTTGATGATGAAGCTAAAGGAGAAGACTATCAAGTTTGCAAAACTCTTGATGAAGACCACAATAATCACCAATCTTCTCTCTCTGGGTCAAAAGGTAAGAGTCCTTCAATCCCTGCTGCTGCTGGGCAACCAGGATAAGCTCGCAAAGCCTTATTATACAACTCCAAAGATTCGGTATACCGTCCACGGTTGAACTGTACACAGGCTTGACCAAGAAGTGCAGGAGCATTATTAGGTTGTCCATCTAGCACAATCTTGAATGCACCATTTGCTTGTTCATGGTCTCCTCTTGCTAAAAGCAATTGACCTTTTCCAACCCAAGTCGATGGCTTGAGATTATCAAATCTAGAAGCCTTGTTATAGTAAAATGTTGCACGAACGAATTGTTCTTCCTTCTCTGAATGCTTTGTCTTGATCTTACCAACATTGTTGTAGTACGCACCAAGGGCATTTAAAAATGTCAATTGTGTCATACCTCACATCAACATAGTACTTATCAATTTCTGGACTAGCACCTTCTTCCAGCATTTGTTGAAACTCCTCAAATTTTGCCTTGCTTGAAATATTCTCTTGTTATAATTAGCCATAAATCGAGAGGAGCTTGCTCTGCTTTTGGGGTGTCAAGAATGTTAGTGGCATCTCTCGGTAGTTGATCTAATGCTACTTTTACTTCTTCCTCTGAATTTTGCATTGGTATGTACACACACCCCATTCTTCCAAGCAGGTTCCTTCTTTGCCACAAATTCTCCTTATATGCACCTGACACTCACATCTGCAAGAAAATCGGTCAAAAGTCCTCCAAGACTCCATGTGGCCTAGGCTCTCAAAGTTCCTCCACATGCCCTAAACACATAACTGTTCAGTTCCACATGACTTGGAATTTTTGCATAGTCAAATCTGATCAGTTTCCTTGAACCTTGGCTCTGATACCATGTTAATTTTAGATCAGATATGCACAATAAGCAGAAATAATAACATAGAACGAAGAACACAATATTTATCTTGGGAAAGCCCTTATACTCAAGGGAGAAAAACCCAACAAGACTTCAATAATGATATATCAGGTACAACAGTGCAGAAATAACTCTTAAAGAATCACGCCTAGATACAATGAAATAGTCCAACACTTTAAATAGTGCAAATTTCTGATCAAGAAAAATAAATCTTCTTCTGAGCAGCAAATCTTCTTCTTTATGTCGAATTTCTGCTTGATCATCAAGGAATAAATTGATTGATTAGTGAGGAGATTCTCTCTCCTTTTTATACAAGACTAGGTGTCATACCCCACTTGGGCCGACCTAGCAAGAATGAACAAATGTTTGTAATTAATCTGAACTCCACTTGAGCTGACCTAAAAAAAATGAATTAATTTGACTTCTGACCGACTGGGGTAATACCTACTGAAGCTACAAACATCAACATAAAAGACTCCAACTAAATATGCTAATGACTGAAAATGCAAGAGAGATGCAATGCAAGTTTGTTTTTCTGATTTTTTCAAGATTTTGAGATGACTGAAAATGCAAATGCAGCAATTGTATCATCTACCATGAGCTAGAACAGCAAAGTGACATTTTCACAAATACTTGATATGCAAACTCTAATCTCCATATATATCGATTTGCCAAGATGAAAGATGATTACAATAGTTTGCAAATGATTACTTGACTGCCAAACTCCTTTATTGACATAGGTGATTACATACAATACTAGGCAATGATAATATAAGACCTGCTGTTATGACAATAATACAATGCGAGACTTGAGCTAGGGTTGATCTTCCACAACCGAAACCGGTATTCGAGAGTCTTCAAACCCTCGGACAAGCAAACATTCAAGCTCTCACCAATCTGGTATGAAAAGTATAAATCAAGACATGCCCAAATTGCTAGCTAACAACTCCTTATTAAGAACTTTTTGATCTTCTAGAAAGATCCCTGTTGGCGTTTCAATTCGCACCTCTAGTATGCGGATTAGAAACGGACAGCTATGCACAGATAAACCGCTCTTCAAATTAGGAGGGGAAGCTCCCTCTTTGTTGATGTTGCTTAAAGAAAGTAAACTAAACTAATTTGCCTATCTTTTTTGTTCAGCTAAGAGCACAAGGTTATAAAACTCAAGTGCCATAGTTGAGATTTTCTCTTTTAGAAGTTCAACTACGACTAAGCCTACACTAATGACGTTTCTAACAGCCAGAGCTTGAGAGTTAGAAATGGACAAGGAATGATTCTTTGACATAAATACTTAAATAAACTTTCTTCCAATGCACATTTACTATACTTTCAATGCAAGCTGAAATAGAGATCATGTAAGCATAACACATAAAACAGAAACTTGAGATAGTAGATCAAAGAAATTGAGGCATAAGATTTCCTTTTCTCAAATTTCAAGTAACAAAGACTACACTTCTGGGATAGTAGGATTGTAGCAAAATAGGCTTACAGCTTAGCGATTAACCAGAATACATTGACACAAGTACAAGTAACACATGGACTAAACAATATTTTGTAGTTAAAGGAGGCAGGCAAGCATGCTCTTACACTAAGTGAACAATACTGAATAACAATTATAAGGCACTAGTAGGCTCAGTGTTTTGTTATCACAAGCATGGTTTAAAAAAATGGGAAAGGCTGCCCTTATTTATACACAAGCAGAGGAGTAGGGAACCCTAGAATCTCCTTGCTTTTACAACTAAGACTTGCCAACATGCAAGCCTTATTTCTAAAACTAGAACAAGATAAGCATCTAACAACCTATGAAAGCAAAAAAAAAGGGAAGATGCCAACTATCGCAACTTGATTCTTTCTCAAAGAATGGATAAGAACGAGTCAGGAATAGAAAGAAAGCTTAGAAAAAGCTTCTAGTTCATTGTTGCTTTAAATCTCAACCACATCCACTAAAAAACTGGAAACTGCCTCTCTAACAGGTGCATTGATACTATCTATAGCAAAATTCCGCTTTTCTAGGGCCTCTTCACCTTCTACAATTGAACTTGGAGAATCTTTCACATCTTCAACTGTTTTATCGAATCTTGCTAATTTTGGCGGCTCTACAACTGGAGTGATAACCTTTTATAAATATATCCTCTTGCTTCAGCATATCTTTTGCCACTTTTATGCTTCTGGCAATTATGATTTATAGCAAAATTCCACTTTTCTAGGACCTCTTCACCTTCAGCAATTGAACTTGGAGAATCTTTCACATCTTCAGTTGTTTTATCGAATCTTGCTAATTTCGGCGGCTCTGCAACTGGAGTGATAACCTTTTATAAATATATCCTCTTGCTTCAGGATATCTTTCACAACTTTTATGGTTCTGACAATTATGATTTTTCACTGGAAATTGTACAACTCTTTTCCTATACTTGTTCTTTCGCTCAAAGCACTTCTCAACATTGTCCGGCTTGAGGCTGCAAACAACCCAAAATGACCAAGATGTCTGACTACATCATTTCATGCGTCTTCCAAAGCACGCAAATTGAACACCGGTTTGATATGATGCAAGTCAGTTTCAATTTTTTTGATGAAATCATTATACAACATTGTCTTGGCTTTGAATTCAATGGGAGAGTACTCCATGCTGAAAAACTTGAAGGTTGATTGTAAACTCGACTATGCTCAGACAAATTGGCACAAAAGCTGAAAATAGCTTGCTGATTTTTCTTCTTCAAACGGGCAGAATTTTCAAAAATAATCTGAGACATGGGTTTTGTAGAGAATCTTGTTGCAAGAAGGCCTTGATTGTTCGTTTTTGAAAAATGTTGATGGCTGGTTGAAAAAGTAAAAACCCTAATTTTTGATTTTTTTTTTTTAAATAAGTTGAGAGCTAGGTTTTGTGCAGAATCACGTTTTGGATGAACCCAGCTGATTAGATTTTGAAAATATTGAAGATTTCTTGGATGTGCGAGGAAAAAGCAGGTTCTTGAAAGTTGAAAAATTCTACAAAGTTGTAGAGAATCGAAAACCAAGCTGACCTAGATTGTTGAAATTTGAAAATATTGACCCCATTCTTCTGAAAATTGATGCCCTAGAGAAATAAAGCATGAAAAGGCGACCCCTTTGTGTGTTGATTCGGAAAATATGAAGAACTCTGAAAAAGCACTGGGTTTTGGCCTTCAAATCTTGAAATGAGTAACATTTTAAGTGTAACGACCTAATTCTTTCGTAAATTAAAATTTTCCAATTCTCACTTTAAACATGTTAAGGTAACAAGTAACAAAGACAATACAATAAAATTTTTCCTTTCTTTATTGATAAATACGTACAAGTTACAATATGTTTCCACATGAATTTCATTTTCATTGCAAATATAAATCAGAGTTCAAAAGTAATACAAATACATACATAGCTCGTAAGCTTTTGCACAAATAGAAGTAAGAAGGTCCAGGAGTTCGTCCTTTCAAATCTTGGTACATTGGCCGCTTGCTGTGGAGGAGAAACATCACTCGGGCGCTTTTCCGCCAACCACTGACTTATAATGCGGTCCCCCGCACACCTATCGTTAGATAGATGGCCCTCCCTTCGAAGAAGAGATTGCTAGGGTATCCTTTAACGATTACCAACTGAGCATAGTGCTGTGTCCTACACAACTAGAACTTTGCTATTTCACAATCTCGATCTAGTACTCGGATCACAATGAACTGACAGTGTAGTCTCAACTATCTCACATCTAGGTGGATGTCGTACCTTCCACTACTTTGGCCAAAGTATTCTCATTCAGTACTTCGAATGAAGGTCATCTATCATAAACACTACTTAGGGCCGATTTGACTTAAGGCTTCCTTACTCTACGCATAGGTTTGTCCTTCAATGGGTGAATCCGTCATCCCAGACATCCTACAATCATACGAACCTACTAGAAATGAAAACAGTATTCAAGTGTCTTGTATCAATCCTCCTAACTAGGAATTCTTTATCCTAGGAGTACTTAACTTGTCTCAGTTATCCTAATAACTTAAGCTAAAAGACTTTACTTGATTCTGCCATCATTTCGATCCTAGTAGATAATAAGTACATCTACGTATTCTCCATATATAGAGATCATACACAACATGCAATAACCATTCAAAATGCAAATAAATCCTTCCCTTTTATCTTTTTCCATTATTTCTCTTAAATGCAAGGTAAGTAAAGCTAATCCCTTAAGCTCCTTACACATAATTCCCCTTTTATGATAAATGAACTATTCCCTTAAGTTCTTTTCACATAAATCCTCTTTTATGCCTATCTAGTAAATGTTTTGCTTTATAGTTCTATTCTTTAAAAACTAAGTAAAACAAACAAACACAAGATAATAGAAAACAACTCTCAAATTGAAATTACAAAATGAAGAAAATCCATGCCTGTATTTAAAAGCTTCTCCTTCCAAAAATTGTTCTTCCAATCCCTCTTTAAATCGAGCTGCCAGAATCTCAATGATTTCTCACTCTATAACAACTCCCTATCAATCTAATCTTAAAAGTGTATTCTCCACTAATTCCTTATTCAACACAAATCTCACAATAGTATCACTCTCAGCTTAATTTGGGAAATTCACTGTTAATGGTAATTGCTGGTAAAGTCACTGTATTTTTCTACTCAGCAAAACAGAGTATGCAAACAGCTCAACGAAATAGAAATAAAAACTCAGAGAAGAAGCTAAACTTGGATTGCACAAGTGGTAGAAAATAAATGGTATGGCGTCTATATTTATAAGCCCGAAATGCAACCGTTTTCCACTAATGCAGGCATGTGAATTGACAACAAAGAGCCCAGAAATAGTCAAAATGATACCTGGCGGATTCTTAAACCCTAAGTCATCAAAAATGAAGGTGATTCGTCATTTTTTTTGAGCCAGCAAATCATGAATAATTCAACTCAGAAAGATAAAACGCCACCTACAGGTTAATGCGCATTTCAACAGGTAAAGACAAGTAAAAATTAATGCTGAGACAAAGTCTCCCAACAATAGGTGTCCACCTTTCAGGCTGTAAACGTCCCCCCTTCCCCAGCTGCGTTTGAGAATTTCTTCCCATTATTCTTGCGTTTTCCCTCATCCGCCATTTCACGGGAAATGCTTTCTTCAGTTTTTCCTTTAAAATTATATTTCGACTTTACACTATGAAGTATTTAATATTTCAAATATTTATCTCTCGATATTTCGATTCCCCATAGTTCCCATAGTTTAAATAAAATAAATCTTGATTTCAAAAACCAAGCTATTGTTTCCATGTATCGATTTCTTATTTGAATCAAATCAAATATTTCCAAAGTCATTAATAAAGATTTTACTTTGCAAAGTGATAACAATTTTACCTACGGTAATGTAGAACTCATAAATTTATATAACGTAATATATATACTTCTCAATATATATTTATATATATCTTTATTGTAAATTTATTTACTTAAATATATATATGTGTTTGTATATTTAAATATTAATATTTAAATATATTTACGAGTATACATAAATATATTTCCAAGTAAAACTACAATACAAATATATATTTATATATTATTAAATATATATATATATATTATTTACATATCTAAATATTTATACGTATACATATTTAATTATTAAATATATGTATACATGTTAGTATTTGTCTATGTAAATTCTTAGGCAATATTAAATAATATAATTAATTTCTCTATTCACAGGCAATAGGTAACGTGGGTATGTATATCACTGTATGCAGTGTACACGTAAATGTATGTATACCATGTTGACACGTACGTATGGGCATATCCATCTGCCGAGCATATTTATGTATTGACATGTATATACATATGGATACGTGTACATTATATACATGTATACACATACTCACTTGACCTATTAACATATATCCATTTACGTTTTCCACAGTAAGTCAGACAAATGAGTAATCATCACTTTCAAAGCATAAAGAAGTAAACATAACTCCTAAAGCCTAAGGATGACTTATCTAGACCAACATAACTGACTTGATTTCATAGAGCCTATACTGACGTGTGTGTTTGCTCAATTTGGTAATCGTTACTGTTTACCCGACCAAGTTCCTCCCCGAATGATGTCTCTCCTCTGTCCGGAGGAACAGTCTTCATACCTGCACATCATGACATGACATCGGCAGTCATATGCTCATAACAAGGTAAAAACATCTCACAAGTTAGAATAACATTATTCCATAATTGTATAAAACATTTAATCAAGACTAAATCATTTAGAAGTAATAATCAAATAAAACCATCATTTAAACATGACTCATTCATTTAATAACGAGATCAACCATGTTTTATTCATCATCAAGATTCAAACATTACAATCAATTGCCCTATGCAATAGTAGCTATAAAATCGGGATGTAACATTAAGTTTCCACCTCTCTTGCTCTTGGACGCCACTTGCAAAAATTTGTGAAGAATGAATGCACAAAGCCATCTTAAATAAGTTTTTAGGTTGAGAACTGCTTTATTCTCCAGCTTTAAAACTTCTAGAAATCCTTCTGGACCAGGTGCGTCAAATTTGGACACTTTTTGATGTTAAAAGATAAAATTTGGAAAAATTGACTAAGGCATGAAACTTTGGACGCCTTTGGCTAGTAGACTTAGCCAATTTTCTTGAAATTTCAACTTTTGCTGGAGTTTTGACCCCAGTTTGATCTTGATTTCTAGGGAGCTCGGTGAATCCTGTGAGCTGGCAGATGATCTCATCGTGGAGCTTGATTGAATCTAAAGAGATTTGTTTGGAGGCAACTTTGGATAAAAACATCATTTGATCTCTCAAAATGGTGGGCGCCCCTGGCTAGTTGGGGCTACCATGATCACCAGTGTTAGCCATTTTTTAACATTCTTCAATTTCTGTGTTTTCACTGATTTTTGGGTGAACTCTTGTTTTTGGATGATCAGGAGGTCTGATGAACTGATGGCTAGACTCTGTAGAAACCCTAGTTTCCCCAAAATCTCCGTTTCTGACTAAGTTTTAAGTTTTTCTGAAGGTTTTAGGTTTTTGACCGTTTTTGAGATATTTTTGCAATAAATGACATATGGCGATATTTGCAAGTAATTGAAATAAATTCAATAAAAATCAAATAGCTCTGGAAATGAAAGAATATCGATGCCAGTATCCTTTATTCATACTTCTCTACTGATTACAATGATACCCAGAAACATGCAATGAATAAAATAAAGAATTTTCAATATTTTTGGAACCTGGTATTTTTTGCTGCAAGCTGGAAAGTACAGAAATGTACGGCTGCATTAAAACTCTTCTCTTTCCCTTCCGTCAGACGTATGCAATCTGCTCCAGACAGGTAGGCGCCTCCTGTGATGTAGATATCAAACCAATATGGAAGGCACTTAACACAAGGTGATGAAGACTCCTTAATGATGCTGGTACGGCCTGCAGATCTGATGCCAGTGGTACGGCTGTAATAAATGCTCCTCTCTCCCACCTTCCGAAGTTCCCAGATGTTGCCAGGGTGATTGGCGCCCAAACAAGTAAAGACCAACTGAAGGAAAGAAGGCGTTTGGTTTACTCAGAGAAATACGCCCCTTCTTGAAGAAGTACGGCCTGGTACAGTTTGTACGGCCAGAATATAGCAACAGCAATAAATGATAAATGTACGGCCTTCTCCAATGTTTCCAGTTCTCTCTGATATATGCGCCTAAAGGAGTGAATGACCTCTGAATGCAAGTTACTCTGACCTCTGTGGACTATGCTCTTTTCCCAAGGATGGTACGGCTGTGCTGTACTGAATGGTACGGCTGCAGCATGCAATAAATGAACTTGTACGACTTCTCTATTAAATCACCAGAATCACAAGAATATACGCCTTTATGAATAGAAGGTATTCTGAATGATTAAATATGCTGAAGCTCTGCAAAACAATAATCTCTGATGTCTGTATCGACTGTGATGCTCTGTAATTCCTCCTGCATGAAGAAATTTCTCAACTGGCAATAAATCAGATGTTATTTCACATCCTCTGAACTGCTTCGAAGGAGATGGCTCGTTCTCCTACGATTTCGAGACGAAACCCTAAGGTTTCTGTGCTCTGGCAAAAACTTGATCAATTTCCGATTTTCCAAATGTCATAATGGCCCAAATCCCAATGCAAAACCTCTTTATTGCACAAAAGTGCGATTTCCTTAATAATAGGGATTTAATAAAATATTGACATTTTAATTCTTTTAATTTTCAATAGTTCTCCGTCAAATATTTTATTATAATTTAATAGTCAAATTGGCCCCTTTTAATGTTGGGCGCACCCCTCAAGGCAATCACTTAAGTTATAATTTAAAATTATAACTTTATAATATAAACATTAAATAATTAATATTTAATCAATATAATTAAATATTAATATTTCTCCCGTTACTTGTCCGTTTCCTGTTCCGTCTGATGTTGACGAACTCTGAAGTGATTCCGGATGCCGCCAAAGCCCAACTGCTAAAAATAGCAGTGGTCCCACACTGCCTGCCAGGAACTGCTAAAAATAGCAATTTTGCAAAAAGTCTCTGAATGAGCCCGAACGAAAGCCAATCGATCAAAACTGCCAATCTGAAGCTGAGCCAAGCTCCGAGACGACCCTCTAACCACTCTGTCAGCCTACGAGGGTCTCATGATAGGCCAATCTCACGATCACTGATGCTCGCCAAAAACGGGGACATGACAGACTCGTTGGATAGCTCGGAGAATTTTGAGGGGGGGTCTTCTGGAAATGATATCTCTTGAAAACTAATTTCAGGGCCTCAAATCCTTGGGCACCCTTGGCTAGCTGGGGTGCCCAAGTCCCCCAATGTTGGAATATTTTTTTGAGATTTTCATCCTTGCATTTGACTTTCCTCATTTTGCAAGATTTTACTCCCCCATTTAATCTGACATAACTGGTGCTTGATACATCTGACGAGCTCACTTTTGAATTCGTTGAAGAGCTGGGTTGCATTTGAAGAAAAGCTATTGGAGGTAACCAATCCTAATTTGTACTTTTAGGCCCTCAAAAGCTTGGGCGCCCCTGGCTACTTGGGGCGCCCAACATCTCCAGAGTTACCATTTTTACTTTGATTTTCAACCTTCAAATTTGTACCTCGTGCTGTGTTCTCCGTTTGATCTAAATTTGCCAATAGTTGACGAGTTTGATGATCTAGCTAAGATATTCATTAGAAAACTGGCAGAATTATGGAGACAATGACTGACCTGGCAAACCCTAATTGCTGGATTTGGATTTGGATTTGGGCTGCCCAGAGTTCCCAGAGTTAGAATATTTTTTGATAATTTCATGATTTCTAGTTTGGCATTTGCCAAAACTTCTTCGTTCGATCTGTGATTCTAGTTGACTGAATGATCGGATGACTGCGCTGATGGATTCATTGTGAAGCCTGTCGAATTTTGAGCAACATTGTTTGGGACGAGCAAACTGTAATTCCATCATTGACCTCTTGAAAGACTAGGCGCCCTTGGCTACCTGGGGTGCCCATGCTTGGCAGCGTTAGTTTTTATTTTGCAAATTTCAACTTTTTCTCTTGTTCCATGTGCTTGCCATTGCTTTGACTGTCGGAGATGAATTTTTTTCTAATGCACAAAACCCTATGCACCTAGATTGGGCAGGGGTGCCTGAACTTTCCAGAGTTAGCTAAAATTTTGCAATTTTCATGATTCTTCAACTTCCATTCTCCGTTCTTCGTCCCGCGATCATTTGTTGCAGTTTCTTGTTCTGAGCAGTGTCTGAGACTCTGAATCTGACACCTGGCAGTTGAGTGACCTCCGTTAATGACCTTGGAGTTCCTAAAAAGCTTCTGAAAAGTAGAATAGACCCACTAGGGGAAAACTGATCTTTTGATGATTATGACTGGACTAGCCCGATGAGGAAGTATTTTCAACCAATCAAAATCAGTTTGAGCCCTAGAAGCCAAACTTTCTATTTTTAGAAAATTTTACCAGCATCCATTTGGGAAGAAAGTTGAAACCCAAAAAAGTTATTTTTAGAAAGTTTTTAAAATTAGAAATTTTCCTAAAATTTAGTGTTGAAAAATTGTGATATGGGTTTTGTAGACTAGGTTGCTTTGAGCAGACCCAGATTGTCAGTTTTTGAATTTTTTTGAGTTTTTGACCCTGATGTAAGACATGCAAATTCCCAATTTTGACATTTTTTGAAAATTTTAACAAAACTTTTAACCATTTCTTCAAAATGCCTAAGTGTAGCAAAATTTTTAATTTGGGGTACAACAATCCCCCAAGAAGCCCCAAGAAGCTTCTAGAATATTATAATATTTCCAAAGTGACTTTGTAATATTTTATTTTCACTTAAGTCACTTTTATTAAATTAATTAAAAATAAAGTTACCTTTATGATTTAATTTATTTAGATAACTTTATAAATAATTAATTTAATATTCCCATTTTATATTGATTAAAATAATCAATTAAGTCATCCTTTTGAAATATTATTGATTTTTGGACAACTTAATTAATTAAATTGATTAAATCACTCCACCACAAATTTGGGGACATTACATATAGCAATTTAATGGTTCCAGATATTGACTTGCTTGAGTGGAAAAGAACTTGCTTTTGACGGTATATACATGTTCAGTTATGGATCACATTGTCTATCTGCTCTGATGCTTGTGTATCACAGGTTTTCAAGGTATCCTTGAAGGGCACATTCTGAATAAAACATTGAATGTAAATATATTTCATTATTCCAATTAAAAGGAAGTAGTACAACGTGTTGCTGTTCTTATTGTATCTACTATGCAGAACAGTGCTTATTTGAATATGGGTTGACATTCTATGATACAATTAGACGTTTTCATTGATCTATTCACTATATTTAGCTTCAAATTTAAGTTTCGGTTGTATATTGAGTAATCTCATCTGTTCTGGTACATACTGTTTTATGAATATGCATACAGATTCTCCAAAATTGAGCATGGATACATTTTTATCATCGAGGAATCAAACTGATGTACATTTGGGGGATGATCCACCTTGTCTTAACTCAAGTTTATCAGAACTTATGCAAGGTATGAAAACAGAAACACATCCAACACATCATACATGGAGGTGTGTAAATGCTCTTTGTTTTTTCAAATACTAGCCATTTTAATGGTTTGAACTTTGAACAAATCATGATTTCTGATATTAATCAAGCTTTTTGAGCTATAACCAATGAAGAAACTGTTGTGCATGCTCTAAGTGAACTACATGAATTCCAAAATTAGGATGAAATCACCTTTGTTGTGGCTTTCTTAGGCTAGTGATGCTTTAGTCATACATTCCACTGCTGTTATTGAAGGTTTTTGTTACATGTCTTATTGACCTAATTTTTTCATTATTTGATATGATTCTTTTCTTTCTCTCTGTCTAGCCATTGGTTTGTGGGGGCACAGGAAATGTAATTTAGTTGTCTTCCAAGATGCCTGAAAATGTTTTCGTAGAAGCTGTTAGTGAACTGTCTCTATTGCTTATTATTTTTTGGGCAGGCTGTATTTTGATCATAATTCTAGAAAGAGGTCTTTGTATAACTTTTGCTTCATGGGTCTTGCAAAAATGCATGAAACTGGCCATTCTATGAAGTCTATCTACCACTCAAAGGACTTCTTCATGAACTTGGTAGTTTATGGCAGAGTGCTCCTGAAATTGATGGAGATGCGCTCCCATTTATTTTATGGACTTGTTTGTGGAATGATGTTTATGATTGGTAGGTTTCTCTCTGCTATTTTACTTGGTGCTTGTCACAACTGTCTCTTTACTTTTCCCTGTCTTTCCTTATGTTTCACAGTTAACATACTGTCTTGAAGATATAGTCTGTTAAGGGATTTTTATGGAATTCACATATTTTAGGGGGTTATTCTTTGGGACAATTATTGTGTTGATGTGAAGCAAAGTGGCATTTTCTAGCTATAATTGGATAGTGATTCATTCTGCCTGAGCAGTGACATATTTTTCAACTGTGTACTTTTTGGCTTGTGATTTTTATTTCTCAATTTTGTTTGTATTGTTGAGATTGACTAGACAAGGGTAAGAGCATTCTGGTCTGTATTATTTTCCTGTTTTGTACTCAGGATTTGGTTTGTAATTTTCAATGACCTTGACAATTTGTATTAACCTATGTTCCATAGTGTCTCTGGGATGGGGATGACAGGAATTGAGAGAATGCATTCCAAGATGGCAGGGAATGAGAGGCCTTTTCTAGGGATGACAATTAACAATTAGGAAAATTAAAAACTTAAGGGAAACTTAAATTAGTCATATTATGAGACATTCATCATATTCACTGTAAAGCCATATTACATAACATTTGAATTGAATTGAGAATTTACATGAGAGTTGACACACAAATTAACAAAAAATCTTTGTTTTCATTGTCAATGTGCATATGTAAAAAGTAGAACAAATGGATGAAATTCTAGAAGTACAAAATGACAAAATTGTAGAAAAACAACATAGCAACTAGATCTCCTACTGCAATTAGTCATATTATGAGACATTCATCATATTCACTGTAAAGCCATATTACATAACATTTGAATTGAATTGAGAATTTACATGAGAGTTGACACACAAATTAACAAAAAATCTTTGTTTTCATTGTCAATGTGCATATGTAAAAAGTAGAACAAATGGATGAAATTCTAGAAGTACAAAATGACAAAATTGTAGAAAAACAACATAGCAACTAGATCTCCTACTGCTGTGCCTGATCTCAATTGAAAAATTTACACTAAAATTAGAGTCTGAGTGTGACTCATTCCCAACAAGAGTGGCTTTACCTCTCTTACAAGGAGAGAAGTTGGTGGTCATGCATAGTGGCTTGTGAATGTTGAGTAAAGTTGTATGTGGACTAATTCCTCTCCACAAGAAAGGAACTAATAACCTATCATAGGAAGTGAGTGAGAGCATGCTCAACTCCATTTCAACCTTACCATACCATGACCCTCCTTCCAATAGGGTTGTTTTGAGTTAATGTAGCTATATTTGTCTTAGTCATTGATTGGCTAAATATTGGACCTTGAAGATTTACACAATATTGTACATCTTCAGATGGGCCTTCATGAACCCTTTCTTTCACCTCTTCATCAGAAGGAGGCTCTCCCTAACTCTTGGTGCATACCATTTGGGATTTAAAGCATAGGTTGCTACAAGAAGTGGCATGTTCATAGTCTTCCACCGCATTACATTGGGCTTGTTATGTTCCTCATGTAATCCCAAATTAGGATCCTTGTTATGAATTAATTGCTTCATCGGCAAAGCATGTTGTTAAATGCCTCATAAATCTCTCCAACAAAATGAGAATTTGTATCAATGTACCCAATCACCCACACAATGGGTGAGATGAAAGAGGAAATGTATTTACAAACAAAATTTTCAAAGTGAATAAGACTCGAATGACAAAGAGTGAATGGTAAAATTTCAAAATTCTAAGATATAAAATACAAAAATGAAAAAATTACAAACATTATTAATTTCTTACCTCATAGTGGACCACCAATCATCAAGGATCTTTGCTTCACACTTTTTCCTTAGCTGTTTTGGCCCTTGTGCAACTACCCTACTTAGCATTAACCATCGTTAATTGTATAGGGTCTTGCACCTCAAGCATCCTCTTTGCTTGATGAAATAGCTGGCATATCCGGTTGCATAGGTTTGAGGAATTATTTACTCCAAAAATTTTGAAGAGAGTGAGGTGTTGTGGTTGCAAATTAGCATTTGTATGTCATTAACTTCTCCCACCGCTGCTTTCACACAATCCATCTCCTCAATGTAAAATATGCTTTGAAGCACCTTCCACCATCAAAATGTATGTCATTAACTTCTCCCACCGTTGCTTTCACACAATCCATCTCCTCAATGTAAAAATATGCTTTGAAGCACCTTCCACCATCAAAATGTATGTCATTAACTTCTCCCACCGTTGCTTTCACACAATCCATCTCCTCAATGTAAAAATATGCTTTGAAGCACCTTCCACCATCATGCATGTTAATTTACAAACACATGCTTAGTTAGTCACAACTTGTATAAAAGTTGAGGCCCCAACCTCCTCTTTGGTCTCTTGCAAAATTTGAAATTGGAAGTTTGCATCCTTGCATTTTGTTGTACCCAAAATAAATTTTTGCTTCAATAAGGCATTTTGATCAAAATGGTCTAAATCATGTAAAATTGTTGTCAAAAGTCCGTTTTATGTCAAAGAAAACATAGAATTTTTGTGGGTTTACATCAAGACAGATACTTGCAAAATTTTGAAAATTTGAAAATTAGGGTTTCGTACCCCTGCTTTTAGGAAAACCCCTGAAAATAGGACCTTTCCAAAATTAGTTGAAAATGAGTTTTGATAAGATAATTTGACTTCATGATCACACTGGTCAAGTCAAAATCACCAAAAAGTTTGTTTTACTTTGGTGGGTCTACACCGTTTTTTGAAGAGAAAAGCTAGGACCTCTGTAGCCATTAATGGCAGATGGGCAGTACCAAGTATCAAAATCTAAGCCTCAAAAGCTTCAACGAACAATCCATGGCGAAAGATGCTCTATGACGGAGGGGATTTTCAAAAGTAAGAAATGCTAAAAATTGACTAAGTTTGGAAATTGCATGCTAGTATCATAAGAAAACGGCAGTCAAACATGGGAAAAAGCGCTTCTGTAGCTCAAAGGTGCCCAAGAATGAGATGATCCAGATGTCAGTTTTGAGTAAACTTGTCTTCAAGTGATCTCCCTGGCATCAACTCAACTTTGCAACGAACCTAATGCCAGTCTACAAGACACATCAAACGACAATAGCTATTGATCCTTCGAGCATGCAATATGGAGGGAAAATCAATGCACATCAAGACAAAAGCACCTCTGCAAGCCCCTGCCCATCATTTTGAGCCACCCATTGAGGTTTTCAACAATTGCTTTCTTCAAGGCATCTAGATGTTCAACATCCTTTCAGCTTCGCGATCAATCCAGTTGCAAGTACATAGGACCTGCCAAGCACTCACAAACGAAGATCAAGCGCAAAACGTTGGAAGCAGAGGCAGAATGAAAAACATGGAGAATTGGCTAAGTGTTAGGAAATTGCACCCTCCTAGAAATAGGCGCCCAACTTTTTGGTTAGATGCAGTCTGCAAGCTCAATAACCTCCAAGAATTCCTTCTTTGTCTTGATCAATCTCAACAATGACATCGTCAACAAGCTCAATAAATAAATCAAACACCTAACGACAAAAATCAAACTGGGGCTATTCGTGAAAGTTTGCAAACTGAAAATAACAAGTGAAAAGGTCAAAGGCGCCCCTGCAGGCTAGGGGTGCCCAAGCTTTTGAGACATCTAAATCAACTTTTAGGATTCGATAAGCCAGTCATCCTTTCCAGGATTGAACTGGTTATCCATCCCATGTTTCAGCAAGATCATCGGACTCATTAGTCATTGGTGATCTTAGATCAGAGCACTGAAAGTCAAAATGGAAGAATTGAAGAACACCCAAGAAATTGACGAAGTCTGGTGAAAAATGCACCATCTTGGGAAAAGGCGCCCAAGAATTTGAGGTATCAGATTCAGGTTTTGAGCTTTGCAGCTCCCAAGCACACTTCTTCAGAGTTGATTCAACTCTGCAATGGACCTGTAACAAACACCTCAGAATCAACCGAGCAACTAGAATCAGAGATCAAATGGAGGTACTTCATCACAGAAAAAAGAATGAAAAATGTTCAACTCCTCAAAAAGGGATGCCTAAAGTCAAATTAGTCCCAACTGACTAAAGTTGACAATTTTGAAAGCCTTTTCATGTCTAAAACGTCCCATAATTGATGGAAATCAGTTTTGAGAACTCCAGATCAGGCTAATTGACTCCTCAATCATGTGTTGGCACCCAAACTTGATGCATTCAACATCAATCACTATTTATCAAGTCTAGGCGTCATAATTCAACATCTTTCTTTGTAGGTTGAAGCTCAAGAACAAGCATTTTTCCTCTCCAATGTCTTTTGAAGATTTGACAGAGGGTTTTTCATGATTTCAAGAATAAAGGTGCACAGAGGGATAGTTCATCAAGGTCTACATTTTCAGGGATAGTTCATCAAGGTCTACATTTTTAGGCGTAATTTTCCTGAAGATCTTGAGAGGCAGTTGATAACTTCCAAACTTTTTCTTGTCTTTTCCTCTATTCTTGTCTTAGATCTTCTTGCATGTCCAAGTAAACAAAGATTTTTTGCAGATCTGACCTTTTGGGTATGATCAACAGAGTTTTTCCAACAAAACCCACGTGCCAGATTTTACCAGAAAAAGTTACCCTGCTGCCCTTTTTTTAGGGTTTTCCGAAAAAGGTCTTAATTTCAAAATTAGAAAAATTGGGGTTGTTTAGCTTCAAAGTGCCTACAATACCCATGTGTCAGATTTTTTCGGGAAAAATAAGCTTCTGTTGCTTCTGAAACCCCTACCCCGAAAAGCTCTTGCATGTATGAGGAAATGTGATTTTTTGGATTTTTTGACGTTTTGGGTCCATTTAGAAAATTATTCCCAAGAAAACCCACGTCTCAAAAAATTTCATAAAAAGTGCTTCTGGGCAAAGCTATTTTTAGTAGTTTCAGAAAAGTTGTCTGAATAGTATCATGTGCATAGTCAATCTTCAAAGTTTTTAGAATGCAACTTTCCTCGGTCGAATACAAGACCAAAACGGTCTTGGTTCATGACTTCTTGAAAACGATAGACACCGATCTGCATCAAGTACACCTAGAGGTCGACTCAAAAAAGTTGGAAGGCAAAGACCAATGCACATTACAGAACATCGAGCAATCCAGATTGCTTGAGGCTGGATCAATCCCCAGCATAGCATAGAGCGTGGAATTTGTAATAGCTTGCATTAAGCATTACAACCCTACTACATGAGAGATTTGATCAATGGATGGGCGAATGATGTGCAGCCTCAAGCCTAGGGATATCGGAA
This sequence comes from Sequoia sempervirens, assembly GCA_007258455.2. Classification (NCBI taxonomy): domain Eukaryota; kingdom Viridiplantae; phylum Streptophyta; class Pinopsida; order Cupressales; family Cupressaceae; genus Sequoia; species Sequoia sempervirens. The sequence continues at coordinate 94,570 of VDFB02006975.1, read as the reverse complement.
GGTGCTTTGCCATTCCACCATGCACGACAAACGTGGTCATATCTATGAGAGATTGTGAAAAGGCATTTGATGCGTCAAAAGACAAGTGTCAGAAGAAGATGGCAAAAAAATGGCTTAAAGGAAAAAAGGCCAACTTGCCTAAGAATGTAGGATGTGGAGAGTTTAGGGACGAGTATGTAGTGATGATCACTCTACTCAATCGCATCACTGGTCAAGAGGAGGCGAACAAATTTCAGTCATGGATGTACTATGTCATCGCCAAAATTGTGAGCAAGAGAGAACATTATGACTAGCCTGCCCTCATTAGTGATATGCTCCACAAGCAGATGACCAAATTCTTAGAGGCTCACAGGTTTCACGTGTTCATATCTCATATATCTGATTGCCTTCCAAGGTCAGTTTAGAGTGTTGAACAATGTGGGAACTTTGGGTGTGCAAAAGGTTCACGAGTATTTCTCGCAGCTCGAGTTCACGAAAGCAGAAAGACATTTCAAGTGAGTAAATGATATCTTCTTGATGCACATTGTGAGAGACCTCGATCATGAGTTGCATATATGCATATCACTAGCAACCAAGGAGGCAATGGTAGACTGGGTGGATTGGTTCATCCAGTTCCCCACTTTCACCTACATACGTGTGTATGGGTACTTTGGTCATCACGCCATGTTACTTCGCTATCCATCAGATGGGGTGGTCTTCATGGAATTCTTGCGGTAGTTGTCCGAGGTACATTCTCATCTACGTAACAAACGCAAGACGACCACAAAATTTCCTTTTGCGATGGGACTTTATATGTGCAAGACAACGGTTGATGCCAAGGCCATAGGCCACGAAATGAGGAGACTTAATCTTAAGTATCTCATCGAGAGACGGTCATATGATCCTCGGGGTCACTATGCAACATGCCTTGTGCAATACTCTTCACACGAGTCATCCAAGGAGGACTATTGGTTCAACTCTGAAGACGAGTTCGAAGTACGAAGACACAATTATAGCCGGTTCAGACTTCCACAAATTGCTGACTTCATGTCAGAGGACGTGGAAGGCCTATTTGATGATGATGGCGAAGTTATTCTTCCTTCATTCTTCGTAGATCAGGTTGACTCACAACCTCTTCGAACAGTGGATTAGTATGCCAAGGAAAGTACGTTTATTGAGGAAAGAACAAGGAAGGTAGTTATTCCCCGCACAGAGCCGCCACTGGTTCATTCTTCACTACCTTCCATGTCGAGAGCTAAGCCTAGACAAAAGAAATGGAGTAACCCTCCTAGAGGAGCCAAAATTTCAAGGTACACAAGGGGAAGAATACAGATTGCTGATAGAAATCAGCAAAAGGTACATGTGGAGACAGCCACAAACATAGCTGAGCCAATGATGGAAAGAACTACAGCTGAGATAGAGCCAGTAATTGAGACAATTACAGCTGAGACAAAGCCAATAATGGAAGTAGTTGCAGCTGATGCAGTAGCACAGAGGGAAGCAGAGCCTCCCACTTCGCCACCACCGCAGCAGTCACCGATCCCCATTGACTTGGATTCGCCACCACGCGACACTGCAACACAATCCCATTTGTCAGGAATTCAAGGGCATAACATTCCTTATTCCAACGAGGCTAGTCAAGATTCATTTTGGCTTGAGAGTCTCCTTGGAAGGAAGAGACAGAGACCATCCTACCAATTGGACTTCACATAATTTGACCATGACCCTCAAGACATGCTAGTAAAGAAGTTGAAGAAGCAGGTCCATGTAGGAAAGAATGCTGACAATGAAATTGTCATAGAGATAATTGCGCCACCTGAAGACAAGAATGCAAATGAGGTAGAGGTTGATGACTTCAGCTTGTTGAAGGTCAACCTCTGTAAGACCACTTGTCAGGTGGAGGCAGATCTACTTGAAGTTGCATCAATGAGTGTCAAAGAAAGAATGGCAAAGGACGACAAAGACAAAGCAGCCCTAAAGGCTGAAAACCAGCAGTTGAGATTATATATATCTTGCTTGATGCATGGTACACCAAACCATAGTTGGAAGACTCGCCCCAAAAAAAAACTCGCGAAGCCAAAAATTGGAGAGTTTTTAAAACTCGGCAAAACTTGGAAACTTAAAAAATTGCTTAAATTTCATTAGAAACACTTTTTTTTTGCATCGGAAAAAACTCGCGAGTTTTTCGAAAAAACTAGGAAAAACTCGTCCTCGCGAGTTAATGTGATGTCCCCATCCTAGTCGGTGGTTATGGTTAGCCTATTATTTCGATCCTGTGAGATGTGTGCAGGATCATCCGAGCGTTACTCGTGTTTTGTAGCTTCAGTGTTGCAGTTGTTTCAGGTTGGGCCTTCGCAGAATCCTTCTGAGTGGATTTTCTTAGAGTTTCTATTTTTAGAAAGTCAGCAGGCGGAAGCTGCTATTTTGGGCGGGGGCACCTGGTTCAGCTATTCGGCTCAGAGTCGACCCAGTTCTTCAGTTTGATGGTTAGATGGAGAAATAAGGAGTATTTAATGATTATTAAATATTTAATATTTTGACTTTATATTAAAGTCACTTTATTACTATATTTAAATATTAATAATTAAATGATATATTATAAAGTATTTTTAATACTTTATAATAAAGTGATATATTTGACATAATGAATAATTATTATTCATTTATGAGACGTCATTTAATTAATTATTATTTCTCCTAAGTCTAAGAGGCGAATTTAATCATTTTATTAAATGATTATTAAAAAGAGCTATTGGGTCGAATTTCTCAAGGGAGATATATATTCACAGGAAAGACAAATCGAACCATTATGATATGATATTCTAATTTGTCTTGTATTTGCTCTGAGCATTGGAGTTTGCAAAACCTAGGGTTTCAGCAGACGAAGCGTTTCTGGAGAACGATACCTCTTCAGGAATTGGCAGACTGAGACTGTGCAATACCAGTTGAAGCTTGCATCTTGGTGACTTCACACAGGGGTTACAGATTGAGTTCATTGATTCATTTATTCAGGGTTTAACAGGGAACATTCATCTAGCAGTTGAGGCGACTTCACAGAGCTGTTTCTACAGAGATCTGGCAACCATTTCATTGAGCCGTACTATACTATTTATTACTACTGGTACAGGCCGTACCACTACAGAAAAGCTGTACTTTTCATTGGAAGTGACAACGCCTTAGATTCTTGGCTTCTGACAGTTGCATTTGGTGCGCTTGGGGTTTCTGAAGACTCTTCTGGTGCTTGTGCTGAGGGATTCATACTAGTCGTACACTTTCATCATTTCTTTAGGCGGCTGCAAGGAGAATCAGGTTTTTTTGAAATAAAATTCATATTTAATTCATTTGTCATATTTCGATATTGTAAATGCTCTGGATATTTAATAAATATGTGCGCCTACCTTCTCTGAGCAAGATCAAAGCCTATTCTTTGCATTTGAATTTATTTTGGATTTTTCAAGCATTTATTTAAGAAAATCCCAGCTCTCTTGTTTTTATGCAAAAACCCTCAAAATACAAAAAAATACAAAACTCTCAAAAAATCGCCATATTCAGTCAAGGGTTTGGGTTGAGAATCACCTGGATTCTTACAGTGGTATCAGAGCACAGATTTCCTGCCATCCTGTGCTTTTTCAGTTGCTTTTTCAAAATACAGTGTGCTTTTTGGTTGCTTTTTCATGAGCAGAGATACTATTCACTATATTAAAGGTGTAGGGACAGGCAGAGCCGAGGATTGGACAGGTCCACCGATTCTTGAAGGTGAGACAGTGTCAGGTGTATTAGGCATTCACAGATCCAGCTCTAACAGTAGTGAAAACAGTGTTGCAACCCTAATGGCAAACTGTGAGATTCCTACAGAGACAGTTAGGGATTCAGGGAAAGCACATGCAGAGGGCGACATTACCGATGAGGAGTTTAGACGCAGGCATGATAACATGATGGACATGATGTCCCAGTTGATGGGCACTATCAGACAGTATACGCCCACACAGCCTCATTATATACAGATTGGACAGACGAGCGGGACTACACCAGTGGATCAGCCTTTGGCATCAGCACCACGACAGCCGTCACCGATCTATCAGGAGCGTAGGCCGGGACAGCCTACATTCTTACCTAGAGAGACTCCACCTCGACTCCGGGGGCAGAGCAGCAGGGGCAGCATCAGGAGTTTCAGCCACATACGGCATGTCGTAGCAGAGGTGACGAGGTTTCATGGCGAGTACCTATCATTGGCACCTGAGATCAGGCAGGCATTATCGTTTCATGAGTTTATGGATGTTCATAAACCTAGAGGAGGAGGTTTTGACCGTAGACCCCCTCAGCATCAGCAGCCACAGCCACAGGTGAACAGGGACTTTGCAGTATGCAGTTAGCAAGATCACCTTGCCATACTTCGATGGGTCTGACAAGACGTCAGCGAGGTCTTGGGTCCAGAAATTGGACAACTATCTATCATTGAGGCCTATGCAGGAGGACGAGGCCATTAAGTTTGCTACTTTGCATCTTGATGGAATAGCGCATGATTGGTGGCATCACGGCATGTATACACTTGGCCATCATGCAGTCAATACTTACCAGGAGTTCACCAGCAGGCTCATAGAGCGCTTTGATAAGAAGGATCCGAAACTTTATTTCAGAGAGCTAGCTCAGCTCAGGCAGACAGGTAATTTGGATTCTTATATTGGTGAGTTTCAGAGAGTTGCCATTATGGTGATTGACATTTCAGAACGGAGACTCATTATACTCTTCGTTGAGGGTTTGACGGAACCTATGAGAGGTTGGGTAAAGGCTTTTGACCCTCCTACCCTTCAGGAGGCCATGAGGAAGGCGCGAAACATGGAACTAGCAGCACCTCGCAGCAAGTTCAATTCAGGCCCGACACCCTACACAGCCTAATAGGTCTTTTGACAGAAATAAGCCCTTTGACAGAAGGAAGGATCAACCTGATCCTAAGAGACAGAATGCACCACCCTTTGACAGAGAAACACTGAACGAATTGCGGAAGAAAAAGTTGTGTTTCTGGTGCAAGGCACCCTACGATGAAAAACATATATGCCCACTTCGTCCCAAAGTCAAAAACAATTAGATGGAATGATTTTATGAAGGCGAAGAGCAATCTGATCTGTCAGACCAGCAAGCTGATTCCGAGCATTCAAATGATGACAGGTCCGAAAATGAGGGTGAAAACGAAGGTGGAAGGAAGCTACAGGAAGCCCATTTGACTAGCCTTCAGAGAGATGGGTCGTTTAGACTTCGCGGGCTCCTAGCAGGTCAGAAGGTGATTACCTTACTGGATACGGGTGCTACACATAATTTCATTGATACACGATTGGTGGAGAGACGTGGCATTCAGATAGAGGCATTTGAGGGTATTCGAGTCAAGGTGGCTGATGGGTACACTCTCAGATGTGACCGAAAGATTACCGATCTTCCGATGCGACTGAACAACTATGAATTCAAGACTGAATTCTATGTTGTTAACATGGGAGATACTGATGTGGTGTTAGGGATGGCATGGTTGCACGATTTGGGTGAGTTCACACTCAATTTGCGTGACATGGAGATGAAGTTCATGGTTGATGGGAGACCTCATGTCATCAAGGCTATTCGAGACAGTAATCTGAGGATGGTTTCATTCAGGCGGATGGAGAGGCTCATTCGTCATGATATGGTTGACTGGGCAGCAGAGTGCATGTTGATGCCAACCCAGCAGGAGCAACAGAAGGGTGAGTACCACCCTGACATTCAAATCTTGAGGACTAAACACTCCAAAGTGTTTAGTGACATTCCACCTGGTAGACCTCCAGACAGAGGCACGAAGCATATCATTGAGTTGGAGGAGGGCGCAAAGCCCGTTATGATCACTCCCTACAGACATCCGAAACGACTCAAGGATGAGATAGAGCAGACCATCAACGAGTTGTTAGCTATGGGGCATATTAGGCCTAGCAAGTCACCTTTTGCTTCATCGGTTGTATTGGTGAAGAAGGATGGATCACTTCGGATGTGCATAGACTATAGGCAGCTAAACAAAAGGACAATTAAGAATAGGTACCCTATACCACGCATCGATGAGTTGATTGATGAGTTACACGGTGCTATCTTCTTCACGAAGATTGACTTGAGGTTCGGGTACCACCAGATTCAGATGAGGGAGCAGGATATTGAGAAAACCGCTTTCAGATGTCATTGCGGTCACTTCGAGTTCTTGGTTATGCCCTTTGGTTTAACCAATGCACTTGCCACCTTTCAGGCAACTATGAACAGGGTTTTCAGTTCGCAGTTGAGGAGATTTGTGTTGGTCTTCTTCGACGACATTCTGGTTTATAGCAGGTCATAGGAGGAGCATTTGGCTCACTTAGGTGCAGTTTTGGGTATCTTAGCAGATGAGTCTTTCTATGCTAAGGAATCCAAGTGTGAGCTCGGTATGGAGGAGTTGTTATATTTGGGGCACATCATCAGTGCCAAGGGAGTGAGTATGGACCCTGAAAAGGTTCGAGCTATAGTTGAGTGGCCGGTACCTGAGAACCTTACGCAGCTCAGAGGTTTCATTGGGTTGTGTGCTTTTTACAGGAGATTTGTTAGTGGGTTCTCACGTCACGCCGCACCCCTTACTGACTTGACAAAGAAGGGGGCTTTTACTTGGTCACCGCAAGTGCAGGAGTGCTTTGACAGGTTTAAGGTGATCATGACTTCATGTCCAGTGCTAGCATTGCTTGACTTTACGAAGTCATTTGATTTATTCTGTGATGCTTCAGGAGAGGGCATTGGTGCCGTTTTGATGCAGGAGCGACATCCTATTGCTTTCGAGAGTAGGAAGCTTAGGGGTCCTGAGAGATTCTATAGCATATACGACAAGGAGATGTTAGCCATTATGCATGCTTTGGCTAAGTTCAGGCAATACTTGGTAGGCAGCAAATTCAGTGTTCGTACAGACCATAACAGCCTGAAACACTTCCTTGGACAGCGAGACTTGAATGAGAGGCAACAAAAATGGGTCAGTAAACTGCAGCCGTATGACTTTGATATCACCTTCATTAAGGGGAAGCAGAATGTTGTAGCTGATGCCTTGTCTCACAGACCTCAGCTGAATGCCCTGGCACAGATCACAGAGGATTGGAGGCATCGGATTATTGCTGAGTATGCTAAGAACCCATGGGCTTCTAGCATTGTTGACAGGACAGAGCTGGATGACAGGTATACTGTTGTAGATGACTTGATCATTTACAAGGGGCGGATTTTTCTGATTTCTGACTCAGAGGTGAGGGTTACAGTTTTGAGAGCCTTTCATGATCTTCCTATGGCGGGCCATCTCGGATACTATAAGACATATAAAATGATTCGGGAACGGTTTACTTGGAAAGGGCTGAAAACTGATGTGTTACAGTATGTCCGAGAGTGTTATGTTTGCCAGCAGAACAAGCAGGAGCACACGTATCCTGTTGGGTTGCTCCAGCCACTTCCGATACCTGACAGGAAGTGGGAGTGTTTATCGATGGATTTTATCACAGGCTTGCCGAAAGCCCAGGGTAAAGATTGCATCTATGTAGTGGTTGATCGGTTGACTAAATACGCACACTTCTTCCCGATTACTACCACTTTCACAGCATCGCAGACTGCAGAGCTATTTTTCAGAGAGGTATTCTGGTTGCATGGGTTGCCTCGGATGATAGTCAGCGATAGAGACAGTTGGTTCATGAGCAACTTTTGGCAGGAGTTGTTCAGGCTTTGTGGGACCGAACTGACACCGAGTACCAGCTACCATCCGCAGACAGATGGGCAGACAAAGATTGTCAATAAGTGGGTGGAAGGTTATTTGCGTAATTATATAGCTGGACAGCAGAGAGCTTGGGTGAGGTGGATTTATCTATGCGAGTATTGTTATAACTCGACTCACCACATGACGATATAGATGACACCCTTTATGGCTTTGTATGGGTATGAGGCGCCTAACCTTTTGGATCTGATATTGAGCGATAGCAGAGTGCCGAGTGCAGGGGATATGATGCAGAGTCAGCAGGACATTTTGAGGTCTCTCCGAGACAATATCCAGCGGGCACAGAATCAACAGAAGCAGTATGCTGATCAGAAGAGGGTTGAGCGTACTTTTGATGTGGGTGATATGGTGTACCTTATGTTGCAGCCGTATCGTCAGTCTACTCTGCGGAAGAGTGGGGCAGAGAAGTTGAAGCCTCGCTACTATGGTCCATTTCGTGTTGTCAGACGAGTGGGCGAGGTTGCTTATGAGTTGGACTTGCCAGCTGATAGCAAGGTCCATAATGTGTTTCACGTTTCTCGCCTGAAAAATGCATTGGGTCAGCATGTGATACCCTCTCCAGTTTTGCCACCCCTTGATGACGAAGGGAAACTGATATTAGTACCTGAGGCCATCCTCGAGATGAGAGAGAGACACCTTCGGAGGCGGGTGATCAGGGAATATCTGATCAAGTGGAGAGATTTGCCAGTTGAGGATGCTCAGGGAGTCAGAGGAGATTTTACAGCATCTAGAGTTGAGAGCGAGTTGAGCGGACTGTGATGTCCCCATCCTAGTCAGCGTATATGTGGTTAATTATTTCGATCCTCGTAGGCGAGATGTGTGCAGAGGATCATGAGCAGATTTTTTTTGCTTCAGTATTGCGTTGTTTGGTTGGGCCTTCGCATCCTTCTGAGTGGATTTTCTTAGAGTTTCTATTTTTTAGAAAGTCAGCAGGCGGAAGCTGCTATTTTGGGCGGGGGCACCTGGTTCAGCTATTCGGCTCAGAGTCGACCCAGTTCTTCAGTTTGATGGTTAGATGGAGAAATAAGGAGTATTTAATGATTATTAAATATTTAATATTTTGACTTTATATTAAAGTCACTTTATTAATATATTTAAATATTAATAATTAAATGATATATTATAAAGTATTTTTAATACTTTATAATAAAGTGATATATTTGACATAATGAATAATTATTATTCATTTATGAGACGTCATTTAATTAATTATTATTTCTCCTAAGTCTAAGAGGCGAATTTAATCATTTTATTAAATGATTATTAAAAAGAGCTATTGGGTCGAATTTCTCAAGGGAGATATATATTCACAGGAAAGACAAATCGAACCATTATGATATGATATTCTAATTTGTCTTGTATTTGCTCTGAGCATTGGAGTTTGCAAAACCTAGGGTTTCAGCAGACGAAGCGTTTCTGGAGAACGATACCTCTTCAGGAATTGGCAGACTGAGACTGTGCAATACCAGTTGAAGCTTGCATCTTGGTGACTTCACACAGGGGTTACAGATTGAGTTCATTGATTCATTTATTCAGGGTTTAACAGGGAACATTCATCTAGCAGTTGAGGCGACTTCACAGAGCTGTTTCTACAGAGATCTGGCAACCATTTCATTGAGCCGTACTATACTATTTATTACTACTGGTACAGGCCGCACCACTACAGAAAAGCTGTACTTTTCATTGGAAGTGACAACGCCTTAGATTCTTGGCTTCTGACAGTTGCATTTGGTGCGCTTGGGGTTTCTGAAGACTCTTCTGGTGCTTGTGCTGAGGGATTCATACTAGCCGTACACTTTCATCATTTCTTTAGGCGGCTGCAAGGAGAATCAGGTTTTTTTGAAATAAAATTCATATTTAATTCATTTGTCATATTTCGATATTGTAAATGCTCTGGATATTTAATAAGTATGTGCGCCTACCTTCTCTGAGCAAGATCAAAGCCTATTCTTTGCATTTGAATTTATTTTGGATTTTTCAAGCATTTATTTAAGAAAATCGCAGCTCTCTTGTTTTTATGCAAAAACCCTCAAAATACAAAAAAATACAAAACTCTCAAAAAATCGCCATATTCAGTCAAGGGTTTGGGTTGAGAATCACCTGGATTCTTACAGTTAAACACAAAAAAACTCAGTGAGTTTTTAAAAACTCAACGAGTTTTCTGCGAGTCTGCCAACTATGCGCCAAACAGCTCTGCCTTGCCTCGAGAGATGCTAGACCTCCCCTCGGAGCAAAATCACCACCAGCTGATCCTTTATGGAAAACACTTAGGAATCTAGTGGAAGAATTTGTCATTAGAGATCGGTGTATACTTGTAGAGTCCCATGACCTCCGCGCAGAGATTCAACAATCAAAGCAAGACACAACAGAGAAGAGGCCTACGGATGAGATCACTATCTCAAACTGTAAGAGACCAGGTGTCTCTCAACCCAACTTCTCAACTGTAACTGCGTTTTTTTGTGTTTTTGCAATTTTTGACTTTTGTTGGAGGGTTTTGAATAATTGAAAAGAAAGTGCGATTTTGAGAAATAAATGCAAATAAATTCATAAATAAATAACGATGCACCAAATAACTTCTAGAGCAATGGCATATGATTTTATTATCGTTACTGAACAACTACAATGTTTTCTGGAACAGAAGAAGTGAACAAATAAATTTATTAAAGGAACCTGGTTATTACTTGCAGCCGCCTGGAGGAATGATGAAATGTACGACCAAGTTCAGATCTTGATTTCTTTTCCCATATAACAGCTGAAATCGATTTCCCTTGATGGTGCGCCAAAAATAATGAAGACTGGAAGCTCAGAAAATAGGCGTTTGGTTGCCAGAGGAAAAAGACGTCCTTTCTGCAGTCTGTACGGCATGTCAGCAGCATTAATTGCAGCCGTACCTTTCTTGGGAAATGTGCCAGATGCAAAACAATGAAACTCTTTAAAAGGTGATTCTTCCTGGTGAATAATAGAACCAAATACTGAATGAAAATCTTCACTGTAAGCTCTGTATGACTTCTGGACGAAGCCACGTTGATGGACAATCTTCAACTGGTATTTCACAGCCTCAGTATGTCAGATCTTGAAGAGGGAACGTTCTCCAAAATCAATGTTTGCTGAAACCCTAGGTTCGCAAACCCCAATACTCAGAGAGAGAATAAGACAAATTGAATAATTATAACATCAGAGTTTGATTTGTCTTGGCAGTTTCAAAAATTCGACCCAAGCTTCTTTTTAATAATCATTTAAATAAATGATGAAATTCGCCCTTCTTAACTTAGGGAAAATATTAAATAAATGGCGTCCCATCCTTTAATGAATAAATAATTATTCATTATAATAAATATTTCACTTTATTATAAAGTATTAAGAATACTTTATAATACGCCATTAATCATTAATATTTAAATATATTAATAAAGTGACTTTATAACATAAAGTCAAAATATCAATTATTTAATAATCATTAAATGCTCCATTATTTCCCATCTGACCATCAAACTGACAAACTGGGTTGACTCTGAGCTAACTAGCTGAACCAGGTGGCCTACCCAAAATAGCAACTTCCGCCTGCCTGACTTACTATAAATAGTAAGTAATTGAAAAAACCTCTTTGAAAGATTCTGCGAAGGCCGAACACCTGAATGAACTGAAAGAATGATGCTCTTGAACACCGCGTAACTGCCTCAAATGATCCTCTACACACCATTGTCAACCTACAAGGATCGAAATGATAGGCTAACCACATATCCAACTGAATTGACTAGGAAGGGGACATCACACAAACTTACAGATGGCGTACAAATCAGTTACTATAGAGGAGAACAAGCAACATCTTTTTGCTTGGAAATAACAATTTGCATACAAAGTGAAAGCATATGACACCAACTCTGTAAAATTGATTGAGTACCGACAGGTTGTGGTAGGTGTTATCAAGTTTGTGAGAATGTTGGTAACATCTATCCCTTGCCTTTACCAGTATGAAGGAGGTGCGTACATCGAGCTAGCTGAGGTGCAAACACAGTTCCAAGATCTCATCCATGGCAGTTTTTGTGGTGACCTTGTTGGTTGCAAGTTGAGTAAGATTGCAGTCGTGTCAACAAGGCTGGATGACGCATCTGCAAAGAGTATTGAATACTAGCAGCAGATTGTGAGTGGCGAAGAGATGCTGCGGCTACATGCCATCATCCTACGAAGCATTAATTGTCCAGAGGCAGAAGAAGTCAATGATTGGCTAGAGGAATTGTTGACTAGAGGTGATGAGGTGTAAAACACCCAGTTGGGACGTCCTACCCCTCCAAAATAGCATTTATGACAAACAGGAGTTAATTTGATGCATCTTTCCAAGTTAACTCACTGTCCCACTAATCATGCATGTCTATCTCCACTAATTGTTGATGTCTATTTTGGAGCCACTTTTGTATTTGGAGTTCTCTTTTAGTTTAGTTTCAGTTAACTGAAGTAGATTTCCAGTTAACTGTTAGGTTACCTACTTTTAGACATAGGAATAAATCTTGCAGATTGGCAAGAACTCATTGTTAACTCAAGGAGATTTTAGGGTTGCCTACTCCTTTGAGCTTCTATAAATAAGAGTAGCTTTGCTCATTATTGTTTCAACTTTTATTACTACACAAAATTGTTGTGCCATTGTGCCATCAAGCTTGCAAGTCAATATTTGTTCACTCTTGGATGAGATTTGTTTGGTTTGATAAGCAATTGTGTATGATTTCGTACCTTTGCTGTCCCAAATCTTTGTAAAGCGTTGAGTGAGTTTGAAGAGATAAATCAAAAGGCATATTAGTAGTTATTGTTTGATGTTGTTTAATGATCTAGATTTCCGCCTACACCTTGGACAGGTGTCGTCACCTCCTCGGGAATCCTGTTATCCAGTTCATCATTCTTTGTTGTTTCTAGTGAAGAGCACAAAATATACTGAGAGGGTAGGGGGGCTGAATGTGATGTCCCCATCCTAGTCAGCGCAGCTGGTTATGTGGTTAGCCTATTATTTCGATCCTCGTAGGCTGACAGATGTGTGCAGAGGATCTTTTGAGGCAGTTACTCAGTGTTTTGTAGCTTCAGTTTTGCAGTTGTTTTAGGTTGGGCCTTTGCAGAATCATTCAGAGTGGGTTTTCAGAGACTTTCTATTTTTAGAAAGTAGGGCAGGCGAAAGCTGCTATTTTTGGCAGGGCACCTGGTTCAGCTGGTCAGCTCAGAGTCGACCTAGTTCTTCAGTTTGTTGGTCAGATGGAGAAATAAGGAGTATTTAATGATTATTAAATATTTAATATTTTGACTTTATATTAAAGTCACTTTATTAATATATTTAAATATTAATAATTAAATGGTATATTATAAAGTATTTTTAATACTTTATAATAAAGTGATATATTTGACATAATGAATAATTATTATTCATTTATGAGACGTCATTTAATTATTTATAATTTCTCCTAAGTCTAAAAGGCGAATTTAATCATTTCATTAAATGATTATTAAAAAAGAGCTATTGGGTCGAATTTTTCAAGAGAGATATATATTCACAGGAAAGACAAATCGAACCATTATGATATGTTATTCTAATTTGTCTTATTTTGCTCTGAGCATTGGAGTTTGCAAAACCTAGGGTTTCGGCAGACGAATCGATTCTGGAGAATGATACCTCTTCAGAGTTTGGCATACTGAGACTGTGCAATACCAGCTAAAGATTGCATCTTGGTGACTTCACACAGAGGTTACAGATTGAGCTTACTGGATTGATTTCAGACTGAGTTTACAGAGTTCATTCATCAGTTGATTGGGGCGACTTTATCAGAGGACATTTATCAGAAATCTGGCACATCTTTCAACAAGCCGTACCATATTTAAAGCTGCTGCTGGGCCGTACTTTTTGTACCAACAGGGCCGTACTATTCCTCACAGGAGAATACGCCTTCATTCTTCAGTCTCTGTTGATTGGATCTTGTGCGCCTTGGTATACTGGAGATCTGGCATTGCTTTCTGGAGTCTGTAGAGTGCTTGGTAATTTGGGCCGTACATTTATTACTTCTCTCATGGCGCCTGCAAACAGTAACCAGGTTCTTTAAATAAATTCATTTGTTGATTTCTTCTTTTCCGGAAAGATTGTAGTTGTTTGGAAACATTAATAAAGACATCTGCCATTGTTCTGGAAGCTATTTGATGCTTTGTTATTTATTTAGGAATTTAATAGCATTTATTTCTCAAAATCGCAATTCTTCATATTGCTGCTAAAAACCCCAAAAAATCACAAAAATTAGAAAACGAAACAAAACCCTAGCAATTTGGACAGTTAACGGGCTGAGGACCACCAGGGTTCTGAAATATACCAAGCCAATTTTTTTTTTGAATTTTCACAAATTATCAGATGACAACATTACAACAGTGCACCCGTTAAGGTTAGATGGATAAACCTAAACGTGCAAGAAAGCAACCCTAACCAGAATGGCGCCGATGATGGCGAGCATTGGTCAGAGGATCTGAATGAAACTGCTTATGCTGTAACTCTAACCAGAATGGCACCGATGATGGTGAGCATTGGTCAGAGGATCTTCTATTCTAATTTGCAGAAAGAACTCAACGTCAAGTATGTGCTACCCAATCCAATGCGGAGTGAGGGGCGACCATATGACGGAGTGAATACTAAATAAATGCTGAAAGATAAATGCTGAGAATTGAAACTACTCGACACCCAGAATGTGCTTGCTCCCCGGAATAGGTAGTAGCTACCATAGGGTGGAGTTCTAGCAATTACAATAACTTGATTGAGATTTAGGATTACAATCAGACTTAAACAAGCAAGAATGACTGCCAGTACTACTGGTCAGTTTACAAGTTTGATTCCACACGCCTGCCAAGCTGTTAGAGATGAGAAATATGAATCTTTACAATACAAATGGATATCTCTTGGCTGAATTCAAGAAGCCACATCAAACTTTACAAAGATTTGGATCTGATATTCCTGTTTTCCTAATTTTCTCAAATCTGCCTTTTTACCAGCAAAACCAGCATACTAAGAATTGATACAATTGCTCATACCTCTCTTATGATCCTCTCAAATTGCCTAAAATCAAATGCAAATGACTAATATGACCAAGGCGCCCAAACTAGATGCTTGACACAGACCCTATATGCAACCAATAATTAAATGCACAAATCCCAATGTTATGAAAAGTACGGCCTAGCTGCATGAACTCGACTTGACATTAAAATTTGGATTCTCCATATTAAATTCTGATTTTTGAGACAAAGGTTCGCCTTCCCAAAACAGAAATATAAATGCAATACCCACAAACAATCTTTTTGTATTTTTTGAGTTACAAACAAAAATGTAGATCTGCTGTATTAAATGATGACAAAGCTGAAATACTAAAACACTAAAACAGATTATCAATGCAAACTGAACACAAGATGAATGAACTAAAATGCACTCACACATAAACTGAATTCACCACTTGATGATGTCTTTCAAACACGAAGTGATGCCCAATGCTAGGAGGTCTTCATCCCTCGAAGTGATCCAGATTCAATCCGGCAGCATAGCGGTGTATTTTCCAAGATAACCCCAAATGATCCACCAAGACTCCTCTTTATAACTCTCAATTGACTTTGCACAACCCTAAAATCAGCTTTTAGGTCAAACTTATCCTCCTCAAGTTTTGGCGTACTTTCTCCTTCAAGACTTTAATAAATGATATTTTAATTAAAACACCATTCTTTGATAAATGCGCCCATCATACCCTGTTTGGACTTTGCAATAATTATAATATTCTTTTAATGAGGGCGCTACCCTCAATGACCACTTTTAAACACAACGTTAAGTCATTAACTCTAGTGCCAAGGTCAACGTTGAAATATAATAATTAAAACGTGACTTTAATTGGAATGACTTAGCTTATTTCTCCGAGAATGCCCTGAAGCCAAAACTGATGAAGTCAACTGATCAAATCTGAAACCGGAAGTCACCCAACCTGAGCTCATCTGGAAGTTGCCAAAAATAGAATTTACTAAAAATAATAAATTCAAAAAAGTACTCTGAATGCTGAGACGAACAGACCACTGCGAAGCCCTCTGAAAACCCAGAAGGAATCCGCCATTAAAATTTTCATCTCCGAGCAATGACCTCCTCAAAATTAGGAAACCCTAATTTTAACTTCCGACTAGCCTCCGGGTTCCCAACGAAAGGCTAACGGTCACTGAAACTGTCAAGCTTGAAAAGGGGACATTACAGGTTCTTACAGTGAATCAGTATATTAACAAATTTTTACCCTCTCAACTTTATCCACTTTAAACTCTAACACAATATCAGCCATGCAAGAATATAACAATATGAACAAGTTGACACCAAGATTTTATGTGGAAACCCTTACAGGAGAAAACCATGGTACAAATAATGTACTTTATGAATTATATAAGTGTTACAATGGATGTAGGCACCAACCTACTTGAATTATCAACTCTCACACTTTAGTAGGCACCAACCCACAAGGAGCATCAACTCCTCTCTTTGATTTAGTAGGAACCAACCTACAAGGAGCACCAAACTCCTAGTTGCCAAGCACCAATTTAGCAAAGATACTTATTTTTTAGAATAGTGTTCCACCTTTAATGTTGCTTCTTCAACGGATGATGGGCAATTCTGCTCAAATATCTTCTTCATTTACTTACTCCATGATTGATATATCTTTCATTGAATGACATTCACATAAGTCAGCACATTATAATCATCTTTCCTTCACATTCAAATCTGCCTCTTATATTCTCTTCATAGATCTGATCTAACACTGCCTTATGAGTGCTCAATGTTTGATTCAAAACCTGCTACAAATTAGGCTCCAGATCTGTTCCAAATTCTGATCCAACTTTTTCTTCAAATCAGATACAAGGTCTGCTTCAATTTTATTTGCTTTTTCTTGATGCTCTTCATATATATTTTGTTTACTTCAATCTTCTTGCAAATCCTTCACAGGTCTGCTCAAATATGCTTCATTATAGATCTGCCATAAATACTTCACAAATCTGCTTATAACCTTTTAATGGGTTTATACATAAGCTCTCATGAGTCTTCTTATCATTCTGCCATAGTTCTTCATGTAAATCTGCCCTTTTAACTCTTCACAAATCCATCTTATATTCTAAGTATATTCTTCTTAAAAATCTGCCTTCTTAAATATTCTGGGTATGATATCAAAAATCTTAAAACCACACACTTATCTCTTTGAGTGTTCTTTCTATTCACTTCATTGTTCCACTCAAATCATGTATATTCTTCCTCTTTCAAATCTGCATATTCAAATGATATTCATTTTCACCCTTACTCTTCACAATCTGCTTCTCGGATGATATTCATTTTCATGCACACTACACCACATACACTTCATATATCTGCTCATTCTCTTCACTTATATCTGCTCCAACTTTGATTTTACTTACTCTCTCAATCAAAAATAATATTCATTACACACACGTTCAACCCTTGACTCTATTCTCATACTTAGAAAGCTGCCTCATGGAGTCTTAATAAATATGATCATAAAGTACTCTTCTATATCTGCATGAACTCTCCTTTATATCTCCATTATATCTCTCACTATGATCTTATTTCTCTATATGCAGATTTGGAGGTGTAGATTTGATATATATTTTAATCCCACACAACTCACTCACTACACTCCACATTCTGTTGGAAGTGGAAGTACTTTGAGAGGGGGGAGGGGAGTGAATCAGAGTAATGTATAAAAACTTTTTATTTGACTTGAAATGCAGATTTGAACTTTTTAACCTTGAACAAATGAGTGACTTGTATATGCAATGTGAAAACTGAGTTTTGAATGATTGTTTTCCAATGACTTAACCAAACATAACATGAATGCTTAACAACTCATATCAAAGCATGATATACATTGTTCATATAAAGCTGAATGAACAACCTTTTGATGCTTTCTTTTACACAAGACACCAACTCACTTATGGCTGAATTTAACATTCATACAATGAACATGAACAATTGAACATTGATCTTAAAGACAACTTGTAACTGTGATAAAGTATTAGAGCATTGCATAAACCATTTTAACATAAAACAGAATGAGAACTTAAGCAAGATAAGCACAAACCACACAAAAGAGAAACACAGAATTTTGACAAGTGGAAAACCCTCTTAGGGTAGAAAAACCTCTCCAAAATGCCTTACAGGCTTAATTCCAAATTGATTACAATGTTTTTTCAGAGCACCAACTCAGTAACAATGTGGAGCACCAACTCCAATAACAATGTGGAGCACCAACTCCAATAGTAAACTGAAGCACCCGCTTCAAGTTAGAAGCACCAACTTCTTTTGAAACAAAATCTCATGATAATGCAACCTGTTAGGACCTTATAACTGCATTAATTATTTGCAGTCACAAAATCACAACAGGATACAAAAAGATATTTTCAATAATGCCCACTACAAAATGTATTTGCATATGACAATACAAATACCTTCACTGAAAACCTCTATGTAATCTCTGTAATACAACTAGAGACATAAACAACATAAACTCTCTTTTTACCTTTTTCAAATACAAAAGATATCACTGTAATAAACCCTCATACATTTTTTTCAACAATACTCTGTTTGGTCTTATATCTTCTCATCCCCGAGTCACAACTTTTAGCCATGCATTTATACAAAGAATATAAAACAGTTTTCCTTTGCAAAAACCTGTATCCAAATTAACCAGGGTTTTGATAAATTGAAAAGTAATGCAATTAAATCATGATACCCACAATGGGTTCAAAGAATATCCAAAGAAATCGATGAATAGCCACTAAAATATGAAACCCTTGAGTATAAACTCCGGTTAAACAAAAATTGAAGCTATTCTTCATAGATTCTTAACCAAAATTTAGTTGCTTAAAACCAACACAAGATTTTCCAGATTTGAAAACCAAATACCTGTCATGGTGGCCAAAAGACATTACCAACTGCCTGTATAAACCTCATAATGATCTCACTGAACTCAATGCAGCTCATCAAACTTCCAACACACAGAAAACTGAAAGAGAAGCTCAAAAACCAGCTGCACTGTAATTGCAAATTCTCCATGGCGGTGCTGGGTTTTGTATCTTAAGAGCAAAAACAAAACAACATAATGAATACCCTAACTTCCTTCCAAATCAAGACTTTAGCTTGCCTTTTCATCATTTGATATAACTTGAAGTCCGAGAGGACTTTAATCATAATAACCCTTAATCATATGCTGCCAAAGACCTGATAGCATTATTAACCAAACATCAATAATGGCTGTCGACAAAAACCTAATGACAAAAGTTATTTCACTGCCATGTGAAATATTGTCAACTGCCTTGTATAATACAATGAGGTCGATGCAAATAATAACATGGTAAGCCCGATATAATATGGTATGCTTGGTGTAATGTAAGGTGAAGCCGACAATGTGACTCAATAGTATGATAGCCGATAGCCTTTTAAATGGCTTTCATTTTGATCACAAATAAAAGGCCAATGGAAATGAATCAAACATTATGACCATTGTGAAATATAGTAAGCCCGGCTAGAAGTTAGAATAATGTAAATCATATCACATGTGTAAACCATATCATATGTGGAGAACCTGAATACTCCAAGTCAAAGCCATGAATGGCTTTAACTTAATGCCACTGAATATAGCATATATTTGCTATAAGAAATACAAACCACTTCACTATATTTGATTGCCCCTTGAAAATGAATGTTGCCATGTAAACCATCAAAAATAATTACTTTGAAGAGGAATGGAAAACATATCACCCAGAATTATTCACTTCATATAAACCTGTTACTAGCACCTGTGAGTGCCAAAATAAAACTTATATGCCAATGATACAACCATGTAAACCAAGCATATAAAATTTGAATAAAGTGAATGTGCAATACAAGTCGTCATGAATACTGAAACTTACCAAAAAACCTTTAATGCTATCATCTGTATATACGTTAACAATGCTTATGTAATCACTGAAGTCAGCCATGCCAAACAACCTGTATGAAATAATAACTCCACTGAACAAATATATATCCTCTGCACATGAAAACAACAATCAGTACCACAAAACAAAACTGAAGATAAGCCATCAAATCACTGTCCATATAGGAATCACTGAATATGCCAAGTACTGAAACATCAATAACCAAATGCACCAATGAATATGCCAATGCCAAACCAAGAACCAATCAGTTTTGACATCAAGGACAAATAGCACAAAAGAGAAGTCAACACATTCTTCATTCAATTTTATATCTTTATAAAGATGTGACTTCTGTTAAGAGACACATCTTCTTAATAGAATTACCTTCTCATAATAATGAATAGTTTCCTTTAGAATAATCGTTGCTCCTTTTATTATAACCGCTGCCTTTATAGATGTGTGACTAACTTTAATTTAATTTGTCTTCCTTAAAAGTAGTGACTGTGTGTTAAGGGAGGATCACAGCCTTTTGTTTTTATTTGTTTAATAAGACTGAAGTCACTAATTGTGCCTTTTATTGAAGCGCTTCCTTTTTGGTTTTTGTCTCTCTGATTTTTGGTCTTTTTCTAATTTTTGTCTTTTCTGTTATTTTGTCTTTTGCTGCTTTTTTAATATAATCGCTGCATACTTTTCTTTGAATAAGACAAAGTGATATTTGTCTTTGGTGGATCATAGTAATCACTGTTTATTTTATTGTTAATTAACTCAAAGTCTTTGATAATGACATCGGTGTTTTCTAATTGTATTAAGTTCTGCTTTGTATATGCTAACTGCTGTTTGATATGATCTTAATAAAATCACTGCTCTCCTTTATATGAGTCTTCTTTAATTTCTGTGTATTACCTTGGAGAATTAGTCATTCTGAAATAAGTTGCCTATGTTATTAGACTCTCTGATTTGTCTTTGTTCTCTTCATATTTTGAACAATCTCCCTTATAGTAGAAAATCTGCTCCATTCTTTCATGCTTCCATAGCATCTCAATCATGGTTTCTTGATATATTCTTTGTTCTCCTTGTGTCACGGTCACTCTTAGGCTGATATTAATTGCAACAAATCCGTCTCTCCTTGATTTTGACATCAATGACAATATGAACCATCTACCTTCTCAACTTGACATCAATGACAATATTTCCAACATCTAGTAATCTAAGTTTCAGCCTACACCTTGGACAGGTGTTGTCACCTCCTTAGGAATCTTGAGATTCAGCTTACCATATGAGTGTTTGCTTGCATAAGACCCTATTCTAGCATAGATTTGAAAGTCCAGAGCCTTTAGATGCATTCTGAGAGACGGTCGGCCCAAGTGATCCAACCTTTCCACTCCTGCTCCTATGCCCTCTTGCTCTGTTTATCTTGAGGAAATAGGATAGATTAAAAGTTAGCTTAGTTGTAGTTAAGATCTGCAAAAACCAGAGAAAACCTTGGTTGCAACGCATTGTGCTTTATGCACCCTTGTGGCTTGCCGCCGAGTAAAAAGATAGGAACATTAGTTTACTTTACTTTTTATGCAAACATCAACAAAAGAGGGAGCTTCCCCTCCTAATTTGAAGATTAGTTACTACACACTGTGCATAGCTGCCCATTCCCAATAAGCACTCCAGAGGTGCTAATTGAAATGCCAACACGTTTCTTTGAGCAATTGATAGATCTAAGAAAGTAAGAGCCAACAACACATGTAACTGTAAAATTGGTGATTGGTCTAAGTCTAATTATTTTCCACCCATAGCTAGGTTTGCTTCTTTCCAAGAGCCAACAACACATGTAGTTGTGAAATTGATGAGCGCTAGAGTCTAATTGTTGTCCACCCATAGCTAGGTTTTTCTCTTTCCTCCATTAACAAATTCATTTTCAGATGCCTATCAAGGAGGAAATTACATAGTCTATTTTTGTTGGGGGCATACGAGGAATCAATGTTGTTTGAATTTTTAAACATTTTTTGAAATAGGGAGAACATGCCACATGAAATGGGATGGCATGGGTATACAACTATGTTCAATGACGTTTCGGGGATGGGGATCGGGGGACGGTAGTGTAATGTCCCCGTTTTTAGCACTTCACTTTTCAGTGATTGATAGCCTATTCCCAGTGTGTTGTCGGCTAGTCAGTGGCAAAATTAGGGTTTCGCGTTTTGGAGGATGCTTTTGCTCGAGGTTGGTTGTTTTAATGGTGGATTCTTTATGGGTTTTCAGAGAGCTTCGCAGTGGTATGTTTTTCTTGGCATTCCGAGCACTTTCTGGAATTTACTATTTTTCTATGTTCCACCGGCGTCGGGGACGGGGGGACGCCGGGACGGGGGGACAAGTTTCCGGGACGGGGGGACAAAGGGGCCTCAATTTCGGGACGGCGGGGGGACGGCGGGGGGACGGCGGCGGGGGGGCGGGAGGGGGGACAGGGTGTATATACTATATACTATACATATGGTACTTAAAATGCTAGTTATGAAAAGATGTATAAGACTATTAAGAAGTAAAATAGCAAAATTGAAATACTAAATTAGTACTTGAACATTGAACATTGAATATTGAAGCTTTCAATATCAAATTACTAATTAGAAATTAGAATAGTAATACTCAATACTAGAATGTAACAATTGTTGAATTGGCAAATGGAGTATTTCTATTATATTATATCAAAAATATTTGATTATAAAGATGATTACAATGAGTAGCATGATTATATGATATCAAAACAAGTACAAAATCAAAATGTCAAAATGACAAAACGTAGTGGAGGCAGAGGCCTCTAATCATCCCTCGGGAGGTCGGCAAACTCCTCATCACTGGAACCACTGGACTCCTCAAGGTCAAGATTTGCCAAAGGAACACCAACCAGCCCTATATCTGAAGCATCCTCATCCTCATCAATCTGTGATGGCTCCTCTGGCTCTATCGTTGTGCATTGGCCACTTGGGTATCCTTCTCTATCAATTGACCCAATACTCTATCCCTCTCTGCCAACTTCTCCTCAAGAGCTGCCACTCTCGTTTGCTCAGCTGCCAACTGCTCTTATAACTGTACTATGATGGTTGATTGTATTGCAATTTGGCAATTCCAATAAATTTGATGGGGGTCTGGGGGCAACGCCCCCAGCGGGGTCGAGGGGCAGCGCCCCTCGCGAGGGTTTGGGGGCAACGCCTCCAACGGGGTCAAGGGGCAGCGCCCCTTGCGGGGGTCTGGGGGCAGCGCCCCTCGCGGGGTCCGGGGGCAGCGCCCCTGGCACGCTCCCTGTTGCGGTACAGGGCGGGGTCGAGGGGCAGCGCCCCCGCCACTAAGACCAATTTAACACTTTTGAAACCACTCGAAACTACATCACGCACCTCATTTTCATGATTTTTCCACAGGTTCTGAATAGTGCTAACGAAGCCGAAAAATACATATTTTGCATTGTTTCTCTTAGACTTTACTTTCTCCTGGTCGATGCTTGGTACGACAATGGATGGGTCCCACATGCCCTTAGGGTTCGAATAGAACTAATAAAATATTAAAAAATGTTTTAAATTTTTTTTTTTATTTGCTTTTTGGCTGTCAGTCGCGGGAGACGCCTTATTATTAAATAGACTATTAAAAAAATCTTTAAAAATTGAGTTTTAATGTTGCAAATGGCTGTCCGCCGCGGGAGACGCCTGGGCGTCCCCGAGACGCTCGAGGGACGCCCAGGCGTCTCCCTCGGCGTCTCGGGGACGCCCAGGCGTCTCCGGCGGCGAGCTGTGCAATGGTGGCGCCGCCGGAAACGTCGGGACGCCGTCCCCACGTCTCCGGGACAGACGCTAGGGCCTAGAGGGGGACGCTCCCCGGGGTTCACTGCTATTTTTAGTAAATTCTATTTCTGGCAGTGGTCCTGTTGGTTTCGGCACGGTTGGCTTTCTACTTCAGACTGATCAGTTGGCTTACTCATTTTTGGCTTTGGGGCACAATTGGAGAGATAAGTCGAATTATTTCAATTAAGTCATGTTTTAATGTTATATTTTAACATTGACCCCCCTTGGCCTAGCAACTTCACTTTAAGTTGTTTTTAAAAGATGTTCTTTTTGGGTGGCGCTTCATTGAAGGAAATTAATTATATTTCTTATAAAGAAGTTTAATTCAAGCATAAATTGGACGCCAACTTCAAGGAAGAAATAAAGTGATATTACAAGTCAAAGTTGTGCTTGAGAAAGTGGGACGCCACCTATTGGAGAATTAGGGTTTGATTCAAAAAAGAAGATTAGGGTTTCGAGACGGGTCAACTGGAAATTATAAAAGGAAGCCATTGGTTCTCTTTGAATTATCTTTTGTCTACAGGAATGTTATGTTGCCAGATTGGCTTTGGGATTGCTTCGAGGAATGAAGGCCTCCTAGCTTGGCTCTTCTTCTTGCTTGAAAGACAGCAACTAGTTGAGAGGTTTGAGTGTTATTGATTTGTCTTTTCAGTTATAGTTGGTTTCCTATCCTTCGTAGTTGAGTTTTATCATTTCCTGTCAATTCCAGAGTTGCTGGTCATGACTGCTGAATGTATATTTCTGCTCACAAGTCTCAAATCTTAAACATTATCATTCTGGGTATTGTCTCATTGTGTTTCCCTGTTGGAGGCGCCCCTTCATGAATATTTGCAAATTTTAATACGAAGTTTATGATTTTATAATGCAAATTCGTCATTCCTTGAAGGCCGTACTTTCTGGAGTGCCTTGGGATTCGTGTCAGTAATTAATAACCATTTTTAGATGCCATTTCTTATTACTAAGTTAGGCGCCATCATTTCGAGGGTCTATTGCATCAGATTTGAGATCATTTGGGTGAGAAATGAGAGAGTTATGAGCATATTGCTAGGGATCTGTGTTGCTGGATATGATATTCATGTTGCTGGTCTGTCAGATCAGATTTGAGAAATCTGCATATTTCTTCTTGGATTAGCATCAGGAAGTTTTAAAGGCCTTATGGAAAACATCTTTGTTATTGCAACAATTTGAAGAGCTCTAATTCCTTGATCTTGCAGGCATTCTATTGTTTATTGTAAGCTGAACAGTAGTACTGTCAGCAGTTCTCTAATCTTGCTTATCATGTTTTGAATGATTACTTTACATTCTGAATTGCCTTGTAATATCTTACATCCCGCCCTATGGTAGCTCCTTTCCCACTCCGGGTTAGAAAACACATTCTGGGTGTCGAGTTTACTTTCAGCATTCTCGTTTATTTTCCTTAATTGCATTGTAATTATTAGCATCTCCGTCATATGGTAGCTCCCATTCCATCTCGGATTGGAAAGCACATTCTTGACGTCGAGTTATTTCAGCTTATTAGTTGGTAGGGATCCTCTAACCACATGCTCGTCGTTCACCGGCGCATTCTTGGTTAGAGTTCTTTGTATCAGCATTTCTTTAAGATCCTCTGACCAATGCTCACACCTTGCCCACCTCGGGATCCTGGTGTACATTCTGGTTAGAGTTGCTTCAGCATCGTCTTGGTTTAGAGTTAACCCTAACGACTGTGTCTTGCTCTGCTTATTGTAATTGAAAAGTTGAAAAAATTTGGCTCGGAATATTTCAGGTAGGGGATGCGTTTTCGGGATGTTTCATAGTGGGCCATTTTTAGGAGACGATAGGGGATGGCGATATACAAAAGACACACCCACATATACATATATAATATGAACTTTTCAAAATTTATCAATATATTATACAGAGAGAGAGAGAGGGTGTAGAAACCCCAGTTTCCCTCTGTTTCCGATTCTGTCTGTCTTTTTGATGTTTTTCTGAAGTTTTGATTTTTTTGTGATTTTTGGGTTTTTAACATGAAATGAAGGAATTGCGATTTTGCAAGATATTGGAAATAAATTCAATAAAAATATATATACTCTGGAAATAACAATAACTATCTCAAATACTGAAGCCAGACAATGTATTCCACTTCTGCAATGATTACAACGATGTTCCAGACATATGCAAGGTAAAAGGCAATAAAATTATGAAACCTGGTTTTTGATACAGCAATAAATGAAATGGTACGGCTGAGCAGATTAACTCCTTCTCCCTCCGTCTGGTACTCTGGATTGGACACAAATGCCTAGGCGCCTCCAACTGATGAAGAAAGAAGACCTAAATGAAGGCGTTTTGCTCTGAGATGAAGAAGACGTCTTTGCTGGTGCAGTACGGCCTGGTACAGGTACGGCTGTGTCAGAACCAGCAATTAATGATTTTGTACGGCTTTCTCTGTAACCCTCCAGATCTCCAAATAGGGGCGCCTTGATGAATGACTGTCTTTTGAATGAATAACTATGCTGAAACTCTATAAACAAATATTCTCTGAAGATCAATGATTTCCTCTGGATGAAGAAACCTCTGCTGCAATAAATCAAGTGTTATTTCACACCCTCTGAATTGCTTCCGATGGAGATGGTTCGTTCTCCAAGGAATTTGAACTTGAAACCCTAAAGTCTCTTGCTCAGATCAAAGTTGATCAATTCTCAAAATCAATAATCATCATAATGGCTCAATTTCCAATGCAACTGCTTAATAACCTCAAAAGTGCGATTTCCTCAATAATAGGGTTTTCATTAAAAATTCGCACTTTTCATTATTTTATTATTTCCATAGTTCTCAGCCAAATTTTTAATAATAAAATATAATCACGAATTGGCCCCTTCCTGATGATGGGCGACCCCTCAGCTTGAATCACTTAAGTGATAATTTAATATTATAACTTTATATTATAATCTTCAAATAATTAATATTTAATCAATACAATTAAATATTAATATTTCTCTCGTTACTCATCCGATGACGATCCGTCTGAAACTGACGAACACTGAAGTGATTCTGAATGCTGCCAAATACTGCTAAAAATAGCAGGGGTCCCACGAACTGCGGGAACTGCTAAAAATAGCAACTTTTGCAAGAAGTCTCCGATCGAGCCCAAGCGAAGCCTCTGTCAAACTCGCTGAAGGTGAGCCAAGCTCCAAAGTGACCCTCTATCGGTCTATCACCTACGAGGGTCGTGGTGTGATGCTAATCCCGCTGAGATGTCAATCGAGAAGGGACATGATCACCCCTCGAAATTGCTTGTCCTCAAGCAATCTAATGGATGTCGCAGAATATCCTCGGCTCTCCCATGTAGCATCCTCAACAGCAAATCTCCACTTCACCATATATATTCCCGATAGTCCTCCTACGTATGCCGCCCCTATACTCCAGGATGGACTCGGGTACTAAAATCAACTTTCCCTCATCATCTAAGGGAGGTAGAACTGCAGCGGTACCACCGATGACCCAACGCCTTCTTAGGCGTGATACATAACGTTGTGTACCTGCTCTCTGCGAAGCTCAAGCTCATATGCCACCTCGCCAACTCTCCTCGGGATCCGAAAGGACCGTAATAAGCTTAAGCTCGACCCCTCTTCCTAAGAGTGGACTGAAGTAGGGCTGCAGCATGAGGTAAACCATGTCACCAACCTCGAAATGCCTCTCCGTCCTCTTCTGATCCGCATATTGTTTTGCTGATTTTGTGCCTTTGCGATATTCTCCGAGGAACTTCATAGTATCCCCGACTCTCCTGCAATAAATCTCCACTCGCACTCTTGTCGCTCAGTAGCAAATCAAGGAAACTCGGCGCCTCATACCCGCATAACGCCATGAAAGGTGACATCTGAATGGTCATATGGAATGTCGAGTTATAGCAATACTCACACAAATGTATCCATTTGACCCACGCCTTCTGCTGCCCTGCTATATAGTTTCGGAGGTAACCTTCCACCCACTTGTTCACAATCTCCGTCTGCCCATCAGTCTGGTGGTAACTAGTGCTCGGAGTGAGCTCGGTCCCACAAAGTCTGAATACCTCCTGCCAGAAGTTACTCAGGAACCGACTATCTCTGTCGCTCACAATGCTCCGAGGCAACCCATGAAGTCTGAATACCTCGCGAAAGAATACCTCTGCTACCTGTGTAGCTGTGTAAGTCGTGGTGATTGGAAAGAAGTGGGCATACTTCATAAGCCGATCCACAACTACATAAATGCAATCCCGCCCTTGGGCTTTAGGCAAGCCCGTGATAAAGTCCATCGACAGGCATTCCCACTTCCTGTCAGGAATCGGAAGTGGCTGTAGTAAACTTGCCGGGTACGTGTTCTCCTACTTGTTCTGCTGACAAACAGGGCACTCATGCACATATTGAAGAACATCTCCCTTGAGCCCTTTCCAAGTGACCCTCTCCTGTATCTGCCTGTAGGTCTTGAAGTATCCGGGATGTCCTGCTGTAGGCATGTCATGAAAGGCCCGCATAACGATGTTCTTCACCTCAGAACCTGGGATCAAAAATATCCTGTTCTTGTAAATGATCAAGTCATTTACAAGCGTATACCTGGTATCAACTGCTGATCCCTCAACAATGCTGGAGGCCCAACTATCCTTGGCATACTCTACCACTATCATATGCCTCCAATCCTCCGAAATATGAACCATAGTGCTCAAGTACGGTCTACGTGAAAGTGCATCAGCCACTACGTTTTGTGTACCTTTGATATATGAGATATCAAAGTCATAAGCCTGCAACTTACTGACCCACTTCTGCTGTCTGTCATTGAGATCTCACTGCCCCAAGAAGTGTCTCAGACTGTTATGATCAGTCTTAATGCAAAATTTATTGCCAACTAGATACTGCCTGAATTTTGCTAAGGCATGCATGATCGCGAGCATCTCCTTATCATAAATACTATATAGTCTCTCGGGTCCTCTGAGCTTGCGGCTCTCGTACACAATCGGGTGCTTGTCCTGCATAAGCACCGCACCAATGCCCTCACCTGATGCATCACATTGAAGCTCAAAAGGCTTTGTAAAATCTGGAAGTGCTAACACTGGGCATGTGGTCATCAACTCCTTGAATTTATCAAAGCACTCCTGTGCCTCAGGAGTCCAAACAAATGCCCCCTTCTTCATTAAATCTGTCATCGGGGCTGCATGTCGTGAATAACCATTCACGAATCGGCGGTAGAATCCACACAAACCGAGAAACCCTCTCAACTGTGTCAGGTTTGCCGGTGTGGGCCAATCAATAATGGCGCGGATCTTTTCAGGATCCATGCGCACTCCATCTGCACTGATAATATGACCTAGATATAGCAATTCGGTCATTCCCAAGTCACACTTGGATTCCTTGGCGTACAAGGACTCCCTCTCCAAGATACTCAACACTGTCTCCAAATGAGCTAAGTGCTCTTGCCATGTCCTGCTGTATATGAGAATATCATCGAAGAAGACTAACACAAACCTCCTCAGCAATGAGTGAAAAACCCTGTTCATTGTAGACTAAAAGGTGGCTGGCGCATTAGTGAGCCCAAATGGCATCACTACGAACTCGAAGTGCCCACAATGACATCTGAAGGCTGTCTTCTCTATGTCCTGCTCACGGACTCTGATCTGATGATAACCCGACCGTAAATCAATCTTAGTAAAGTAACATGCCCCATGGAGCTCATCAATAAGCTCATCAATCTTCGGTATCGGGTATCTATTCTTGATTGTCCTCTTATTCAGGACCCTGTAATCAATGGACATACGTAACGTTCCATCCTTCTTCTTCACCAAAACAACCGAAGAAGCGAACGGTGATTTGCTAGGTCGAATGTGACCCATAGCAAGTAACTCCTTTATTGTCTTCTCTATCTCATCCTTTAATCTTTTAGGATGTCTGTAAGGAGTTATCATCACGGGCTTAGCGCCCTCCTCGAGCTCAATAATGTGCTCTATGCCTCTGTCTGGAGGTCTACCTGGCGGAATATCACTGAACACCTTGTCATGCTTGTTTCTCAACTTCTGAATGTCCGGATGATATTCGATCTTTTGCTGTCCCTCCTGTATAGGTGCTAAATGACACTCGGCAGCCCACTCTACCATGTCATGACGCATGAGCCGCTCCATCCGGCGAAAAGAAATTGTTTTGAGGTCGCTGTCCCGAATTGCTTTAAGTATGTGAGTCTTCCCGTCGACATCAAAACGGATCTCCATGTCCTTGAGACGAAGTGTGACCTCCTCCAATGAATGTAACCACTTCATTCCCAAGACCAAATCAATGTCCCCCATATTAACAACGTAATAATCTGCCTTGAACTCATAATTGTTCAAGCATAAAGGGAGATCCTTTATCATGCGTTCGCATCTCAAAGTGTATCCATCGGCCACTTTGACTCTGATGCCCTCGAACTCTTCAGTGATGAGTCCACGTTTCTCAACAAATCTAGCATCTATGAAATTATGCGTGGCTCCTGTATCCAATAGGGTAATGACCCTCTGTCCTGCTAACACACCACGAATCCGGAAAGAACCCTCCTGCTGGATGCTAGATAAACGGGCCTCCTGTATCTGAAGCTCGGGTTCTGTCTCTGCTCTAGGCTCTGGAGCCTCTGACTCTGAATCATCGAAATGCTCTTGCTGTTCGGAATTTTCTGATTCGGAGTCCTCATAGTACGCCCACATCACACGATTTGCCTTGCCCTTAGGTCTTAGAGGACAATTGTGACTGGCGTCATATGGTCCTTTGCAGTAGAAGCAAAGCTTCTTCTTGCGTAGGTCATTAAGGGCCTCACAATCCAAAGGTGGAGCTGCTGATTTACCTTTCGAATCGTTTTTAAAGTCTGATTTTTCTTTGTTAAAATCAGATTTGTCCTTATTTCTGTTAAAGCCCTTGTTATCCCTGAATGATGAACCTCTGGAGTTAAATCTGCCGGAAGGTGCTGCTAACTCCATACTCCAAGCTTTCTTCATCGCCTCCTGTAACGAAGGAGGATCAAAGGCCTTGATCCAACCTCGTAATGGCTCTGTCAAGCCCTCCATGAAGAGTACTACCAATCGCCTCTCTGATATGTTCGGAACCATGACGGATAGCCTCTGAAAGTCACCGATATAAGTCTCTAGACTGCCACTCTGCCTCAACTGTGCCAAGTCTCTGAAGTAGGTTTCCGGATCCTTCCTATCAAACCTCTCAACCAATCTGTCTACGAACTCCTGGTATGAAGTGGTCCTGTCATGCTGTAGTGTCACCATACCGTGGTGCCACCAATCATAAGCAACTCCCTCCAGATGTAGTGTCGCATACCTGATTGCATCCCTCTCCGCCATCAGACGCAATGTAAGGAAAGTGTCCAGCTTACTAATGCAAGCTTGAGCTGTCACTTTACCACTACCATCGAACATAGCTAGATTAAGCCTGTTGGTTGCATGTTTCAGATCGTTATTCTGCTGTCTAGGTCTCCAATCCTGTCGAGTTCTGTTGTGTTCTCTCCTCTGAGTGATAAAACGGTCGAAAGTGATCCTCTCTCTGACCGCAGGCGGTACCAACTCCCATTCCTCGTTCGCTGCCATAAGATTATCAGCAAACAAATCATCCTGCTCCTCACCTGGTATAGCCTCATCGGGCTCCTGTCTCGTGAAAGTAGGCCTAGTAGGCCTATCTGCTGTCCGTGACACTGTCCTAGGAGCTCTCCGTGACCCTGCATCACTCCTATCATCGTCACGATGTGGTGACGGTCTCCTCGAAGTACCTAATCTCTGCAGTGCCACTGCCACCTGCTGTAATACATCATCGGACCGCCGTTGTCCTGCACGAAGATCTCTGAGTGCATGCAAGACCTCTGCATCGTCCTGATCTTTGTTATTATGTGGGATCTCTGTCCTAGGTATGTCTGTTCTGTCAGCCCTGTCATTCCTGTCAGCCATGTTTTCTGGCTGCCTTCTCAAACTGCATTGCCTTTCAATCAAGGCACGTCTGCGAGTGTAGTACCTGTATGAATCAAACTCCTCTGGCTGCATATGATGGCTAAACCCTCAGGATGGCAGGATTTAGCTCTGATACCACTGTAGAAACCCCAGTTTCCCTCTGTTTCCGATTCTGTCTGTCTTTTTGATGTTTTTCTGAAGTTTTGATTTTTTTGTGATTTTTGGGTTTTTAACATGAAATGAAGGAATTGCGATTTTGCAAGATATTGGAAATAAATTCAATAAAAATATATATACTCTGGAAATAACAATAACTATCTCAAATACTGAAGCCAGACAATGTATTCCACTTCTGCAATGATTTCAACGATGTTCCAGACACATGCAAGGTAAAAGGCAATAAAATTATGAAACCTGGTTTTTGATACAGCAATAAATGAAATGGTACGGCTGAGCAGATTAACTCCTTCTCCCTCCGTCTGGTACTCTGGATTGGACACAAATGCCTAGGCGCCTCCAACTGATGAAGAAAGAAGACCTAAATGAAGGCGTTTTGCTCTGAGATGAAGAAGACGTCTTTGCTGGTGCAGTACGGCCTGGTACAGGTACGGCTGTGTCAGAACCAGCAATTAATGATTTTGTACGGCCTTCTCTGTAACCCTCCAGATCTCCAAATAGGGGCGCCTTGATGAATGACTGTCTTCTGAATGAATAACTATGCTGAAACTCTATAAACAAATATTCTCTGAAGATCAATGATTTCCTCTGGATGAAGAAACCTCTGCTGCAATAAATCAAGTGTTATTTCACACCCTCTGAATTGCTTCCGATGGAGATGGTTCGTTCTCCAAGGAATTTGAACTTGAAACCCTAAAGTCTCTTGCTCAGATCAAAGTTGATCAATTCTCAAAATCAATAATCATCATAATGGCTCGATTTCCAATGCAACTGCTTAATAACCTCAAAAGTGCGATTTCCTCAATAATAGGGTTTTCATTAAAAATTCGCACTTTTCATTATTTTATTATTTCCATAGTTCTCAGCCAAATTTTTAATAATAAAATATAATCACGAATTGGCCCCTTCCTGATGATGGGCGACCCCTCAGCTTGAATCACTTAAGTTATAATTTAATATTATAACTTTATATTATAATCTTCAAATAATTAATATTTAATCAATACAATTAAATATTAATATTTCTCTCGTCACTCATCCGATGACTGATCCGTCTGAAGCTGACGAACACTGAAGTGATTCTGAATGCTGCCAAATCCAAACTGCTAAAAATAGCAGGGGTCCCACGCTAACTGCCAGGAACTGCTAAAAATATCAACTTTTGCAAGAAGTCTCCGATCGAGCCCAAACGAAAGCCTACTGATCAAACTCTGCCAACTGAAGCTGAGCCAAGCTCCAAAGTGACCCTCTATCCAGTCTATCAGCCTACGAGGGTCGTGTGATAGGCTAATCCTGTACTCCGAGAGATGTCACTGAGAAGGGGACATGACAGAGGGAAAGAGAGAGATATGTCAATAATTGATAACAACAATATCAATATGTAAATAAATCATGAGAGCAGTAGTATAATAGGATAATAAATGCCATTAAAGCATTATAAATTTGTAACAACAGTCTCAAACATCAATAGAACCATGGTCTATCAATATCCAAATGTCTCTTAGTCTCACACCTCATTTGAGTGAGAATACCATTGTTAAATCTCCTCTTGTGCTAAAGTGTATGGTCTGCCATTATTAAGATGGTTGTGTGAGCAGCATAAATACTTGCTACCACGAGTGGGAGATCCCATTTATTTACTAGGGACAAGTAGACATTTAGGATGCCTGTCACCCCTGTAATTTTTAATATAATTGAAATTTGTTTCAAATTTCCTTGTGCAATAATGTGATCGTGAACTTAGACTAGGGTGGTGGCTTTTATAGGGAACATGCACACTGTTAGTGATGTGTTTTCTTGTCATTAACATTTGTTGTGAGGCTTTTTCTAAGCCTAGTATGGTGAAGGTCTATATCTTTAGCTATGTGTTTCTAAGAAGTAGTAAAAACAAGGCTTGTTTAGCAAGAGTGTCAGCTCACTATTCAATTCTCTACACATGCTAGATTTGATTGCTTTGGAATCTTTTGAGCTTGTTGTGGGCACCAACTAAGAATTTGCTTAAGCTTTCAATTACCAATACTGGGTTTGTACCCTTGCATGATTTTAAAAAAACTGAGTTTTTATTTATTTTTAATGCTGGAAGTTCCTTGTCTGCAGGGGATGGCTAGTTGTCCCCTGTACGACAAGGGACATTTCCTATGGCCCCTAGTTGTATTGGGGATGGGGAGTTGTCCCCAAACGGTTAGAGACGTTTCCTGCTATTTCTTGCTCTCTGGCCTATTTCAGGCACTGCAAGGGGACGTTCCCTTTGTGTCCCCTCGTCTTGGGGATGGTTGGGGACGTGGACAGTTAATTTTGGGACAGGGGACGCGTCCCCGTGTAACACAGGCATACAAAAATTGACAATTGCGTCATTGCCTCTTCCTATGATTGCAAGTTTAACATCCTTGCAACTATGGCCAGCCTATCGTGAGCCTTTCTATTTCTTTTGGTAGATCTCTCCACCTTTAGAGTCGCAACATCCATGATAGACATACGAGATTGTATAGATTCTATTGGAAAACTCTTAGCCATTGCCGCACCCTACATATGCAACCTAGGAATCTCAACTTTCTTAGCTAGGGTTATTTTTTGCAAATCCTAACCCTACATGTAGATAGACACAAAAGATGATTAGAAACCTTAGTGTAGTTCCTTTAAAATTCAGCTTGCACACATGACACAACCAATGCTAGGTCCCCCTGATTTGTGTTTGCTTTTGTATTAAATGTCACAAATTGCAAAAGTGGTTTGGTGGCATTGAATGGGCCATTGCATAAACCTTTAGGATTTTCAAAGGGCTATATCCACTTCATCTATAGTGCTCCCACACTGTGAAGAACTCCCGTTACACCCTGATTGTATAGTTACTATTTACTACTACTAAATAGGGTAAAATGGATGTAATGAGAATTTTGATGATGAATAAAATATATTGTTCCTTGTTATCAATATGAATGTTTTCACATTTGATGATTGTCTCATTTAATGTTACTTCAATTGATGTTATCCTTGGTGAAACATTGCATTATGTGAATAGAAGATTATTGAATTGTGATTATTCTAACTTTGAAGATGTTTATGTATACTGCATATGTTATGAACACTTGACTACCGTGAGTATGTGTTAGTGGATGTAGGTATGTGTTCCATTCCTCCAGGCGGAGGGGAAGTATCACTCGAGAGAAGATCTTGGTCGGGTAACCGGTAAAGTAAACTATCTGAGCATACACACACCACCTTAGATTGAGTGAACTAAGTCAATTTGTGTGGGTTGTAGGTAAGTCATCCATAGCTTGTATGTTTGCATTAGGAGTCTTGTTTACTTCTGCATACATTTGTGAGTGATGTTTATCTATTTGGTTTCTGAGATCATTCTTGTGTTATTATGATCATATGGATAAGTGGTATGTAATTGAATCGGATGTGGACATATATACATATGTATAGTATATACATGTATCCATAGGTATATGCATATCGATACAAGCGTATGTTGGCAAATGGATATGCTCATACGAATGCATTGATATGATATACCTACACATACATGTACATAGAGGTGTATACGGGTATATATATGTATGCACACATTCTGTATAATGTGGATATTAATATTATTATCAATGTTCCACGGAGTTTCGGGGACGGGGACGGGGGGACGGCGGGGGACGTGTTTCCGAGATGGGAGACGGGGGGCCTAAATTGGGGGACGGCGGGGGGACGGCGGGGGGACGGCGGCGGGGGGGCGGCGGGGGGGTGGCGCTAAAATACATATAGTACTTGAAAATTAAAACTTAAAAGATTAATAATTTAATTGTCTAAACTCTAAACACAATAACACATTGCAATAATATATCATTTCATTGACATTGGAAATGCAACAAGAACTATATCAAATGGAATGCAATGATTGCAGGATATGCAGTTGTTGTTGCACTGCAACAACAACTGCATATCCTGCAATCATTGCATTCTAATTTCTGATTCCATTTATTTGCTCATACTCATAGAGATGTCCGC
This sequence comes from Sequoia sempervirens, assembly GCA_007258455.2. Taxonomy (NCBI): domain Eukaryota; kingdom Viridiplantae; phylum Streptophyta; class Pinopsida; order Cupressales; family Cupressaceae; genus Sequoia; species Sequoia sempervirens. The sequence continues at coordinate 58,938 of VDFB02006975.1, read as the reverse complement.
TCATGGAATGCAAATTATGCAATGGTTGCAATTATTATTAATTTATTTGCTAACTCACAGAGATGTCCGCTCATGGAATGTAATGGTCGCGCAGCTTGCAGTTGCAATTATTATTAATTTATTTGCTAACTCACAGAGATGTCCGCTCATGGAATGCAATGGTCGCGCGGCTTCTGCAAGCCCCGCGACCATTGCATTCCATGAGCGGACATCTCTGTGGCGCTCAAAAAACCAGGTTTCAACGTTTTGCATACAATGAAAATGAAATCGCGAGCCAAAACGAAGGGTTCGAAAAATGAAATACCTCAAATGCAGTCGAATGCACCAGACTCCAGTCAAAAAACCCTGCGGCTGCTATGTAAAATGATATAATTTCATCAAATGAAGTATAATAAAACTTAGGTTAAAATGTTTTTAACTTTTTCAATTTTTTAACCGGCGTTTCCATCGCGTTTCCATGGCGTTTCTGTGCGCAAAAGTCAGGGAAACGTCTCCCTTCGGAGGGGAGGCGGGGATCGGCGGAGGGGCGACCGGAGCTCCCGTCTCACGTCGTCTCGGCGGTTTTCGGAGGCCACGTCCCCGTGGAACGATTATTATTATTATTATTGCCTTAATTTATATATATACATACATATATATACATACATATATACATATATATACATATATATATACGTACATATATATATATACATATACATACATATACATATACATATCTGTATACATATATACATATACATATCTGTATATATGTATATATGTATATATATATGTATATACATATATATATATACATATATACATATATGTATATGTATGTATATATATATACATATATACAGATATGTATATATATATATATATATATATATATATATATATATATCGGATGTATGCTGACTGGCTCACGATATATATATATATATAAAATAAAAATATATGTATTACATATTATTCTGAACACTAGAAATCGAATTATTTCTGAATTGCATAAAAGAGTCGATTTAATATTGTCATCTATTAAACACATTTAAACTTTGGTTTATATATGCCGATATAAGTTTTAATATGATGAAACTCGAACTTTGAATCATCACGGCTCTGTGGAAATCGCGCAATACCTGCTATGTAATACGCAGGGATGAATCAATGAAAGGCGTCTTAATTTGTATGGCTTTGACTTGGTCGATTCATGAAATTATGAATTCATTGACTATTTCCAATGCATTTAACTATTGTAGTCGATTTAAATCCACAAGGCAAGTCGATTCTAGAAATGTGTTGATTATTTACCATTGACATATTCTCCCACTTGAAAATCGTGCCAACTTGGGATATTTGGTGCCACCTCTGTTTTTCATTTCTTGTAGATGGCAATTGAGGAGAGAAATATGAATCTCCCATGTGCAACTTGAAATAGTCTTGTAATTGCTGTCATTATAGAATCAACCTGTTCTATCTTTTGTTGAGTACAAGCTTAATTCAGCGCCACCTTGAAGCTAAATCATGCTACAGGGGAGTGGTGTCAGTTTACATGCCCAAACTGTAGGATTTTTGGAGGTTGGGCTCTCTATAAATAGTCGCCCAACTCTCTTGAATCACATCATTGACATTATCTCATGTGTTATCTTATTCATCATACTCAAATTACCTTGTGCATTATCTGTGTTTCATTCTTACCATTTTGAGAGGGAACATTAGTTACCACCATCATTCATTTGTGTGTGATCATTACTACCTTTGAGGGAGGCGTATCATACCAAAGGAATACGCGTTTGCTGGTTATTACATCTGAGTTTTACTAGTTTATTATATCTGATTTCTAAGTGTGAAAAGAGTGGATTTTGTGAGGAAGAGTTGTCATTTCTGAAGTGTTGGGAATTGATTTGAGTGTCGTCAGTTTGGGAAAAACAAATATAGGCATGGAATATTCTTCCACTATTTATTTGCAAGAATTATTATGCTGCTTGAAACGTAATTTCTGTCTGTGCATAGGAAGTAATTATGTTTGTCTTCTGAGAAAGGAAAATGATGTATTCTAGCTATGTTTGTCTTCTACTATGTTTGTAATTATTTAGTCTTGTCAAGGGGTGGGGATGGCCCTTGGGACATTTCTGTGGTGTCTCCATGTCCCTGAAACATGATGGGGATGGGGTCACCCAGAAAAGACCTGGGGTTGTGTCTGTGTGTACCAGTGTTATTAACTGTTTGCTAGTATTCTCTTTTGGAAATATTATTGTAAAAAAATAGGGTTTACTTATAATTTATTGTTCTAAGAATCTAAGGCAATGTTTCCACACGTTGCTATTGTAGATTACTGCAAGGTGTTCTTGATCGAAGATTGTGCATTATTTCTGCAAGGTACTGTTTTCAGTCTGGTCATTATGTCGTGCCATCGTCTGTTCCACTGACATCCATGTAGATTATGACTGGTTTCAATGCAACACTAGTCTTGTTTTCTTGGATTAGCATTTTGTTTCAGGGAGGCATCCTCAATTTGTATGGTAATTCTAGTCTTTCTGATTTCCTTGGAATTTCTTGTAGGGTTTATCTATATGAGAGAACCCATACATGAATCTTTTTAAAAATTGAGCAGGTCCTAGGAAGCTATTTTTTTTTTTTAGCACTTCATGATGTCTTTCAGTCTTCTAATGACATTCAATTTCAGAGGGTCTACTGACAGACATTTTTTTCCAAGAAGTGAAATCTGGAGCATTTGGTTTTAGGCTTCCTTGGTCTTGTAAGTTTTAACACAGTTTCCAATATTCTTGTGCTATTCTGCTTTCTTTTTGAATGTTGGCTTTTCATCTAGGAATACTCTTTCTTCTCTTTGGCTTAGATTCTTACTTGACTAAGAGATTTTTGTTTCAAACACCACATATGTTTAGTGGACTACAGTTTTTCTAAGTTGATTGTTATCTAATTCCTGTTTTCAGTTCTGATCAATTGTTAAGGTCCCATATATTAGGCTTTATAGTCCATAGGAGTTCATAATCTTGATCATTTGGATTTTAGGGTTGCGGGCCTTGCCAGGTGAAATTCTTCTTTTAGTTTTTTATCTTGCTAGACATTTCATAACATTTTACCATAAATATTATGTGCTTTGTCAGTCATGCCATGAATGTTAACATTTGCTTGCTATTTTAAATGAATTGCATCCAGGACTGCATAGTGAGGGACAACTGGCTGACCAACACAATAATACAGGAATATTTGGGCGGAAAACTACAGCACCTTTGGTAATGTAGTATATGTGATATACGGATTTCTTTAATGTAGCTAATTATGTTTTTAATTTCTGGATTTTACTGGAGTCCAATTGATATGTACCTAATGTGTTATATTATGGACTTCGTGTTTTGGGCCAGTTTTTTTCTAGTCAGATCTCTTCAGGGATGGGATTTTCTGGGCCTCAAAAATCATTATCCTCCATTCTTGCAGCTGAGCGAGGGAAGTCTTTGTCTTGTCCTTTAACTATTGATGCGATAACTCCTGCAAATCGTGCGATAGGTTGTGCTGATGGAAAAAATCCTAAGATACAGATTAAAGAACCACGGTTTCCTCCTGTTATAAAAAGTAATAAGTTTAATATTGGTGGTAATTTTCTATTGTTGGAAAATGAAGACTGTGAACTAGTAGAGCTAGATGACAAGTCAAGTCTTTCTGTCAATCGTGGGACATCTGCCAAAAGGTTTAAAATGGCCCCTAACCTTGAAGCTGGAGAAGCTTCTGGTGTTGTCAACGTTGATGTTCCTTCTGGACAGGGTTGTCAACAAAAGATGAATTTGAGTTCAAAGATGTCAGCTGTTATGGTTGATGTTACTGACGATTCAGACAATACTGATGCTGATTGCCCTATAAAAAGTTCAACTAAGCATGCATTTGGAGACCACAAGCGGAAAACTCATGGAAATGAAATAAACTTATCTAAAAAGGAGGGATTGAGTGAACAGGATGGAATATCATCTGACAAAGTAGGCACTGACAGAAGAATAAAGTGTGAAGACGAGAAGAAAAACAACGCATCTAGTTTTTTGAGACAGGTAATGCTTTTTTCTTTTTCAAATGTTTGTATGAGTTATATGTAACAATGGTGATGCAATTGTTGCTAAATTGCAATAAACAAAACCTTTTGTGATAATACCCTTTCATTAGTGCATTCTTTGGGCTAACCATGATGACTTCTTGCATCGTGTTTTAAGGAAAAAGAATATTATGATCAGAATCATATTGATATGTGAAAGTAGTCAAGAAGATGAACTATGCAGTTGGTTCTCAATATGTGCAAGAGAAACTGTCTGTGTAGGATATATGTATCTAATTGCCAGGATTATGAAGGCCCATCAATAAGTGTTGAAGAGTATAAGAAAGTAGTGGGAAAGTGGATAGTAGCTTCTGCTCAGACTTTTCTGCGGATTTTGAGGCTGCAAATATTATTTATACATTCCCTTGTCCATTTAAATGACAGGAGAATGATGTTTTTTTTTTGGTGCAAACTCTAATTGCTGTTAACGAGCTCTAGACCTGGAAAATTTGCTGGCTGAGAAGCAAATTCACAGTTTGTGTTAACTAACCAAATTGGGAAAATAAAAATGACATGGACTTCAAAAATCAAGCTTAAGCATCTGCTTTGCTGCCTATAGGAGAATCTATGTTCTTCAGCTTTAAGCATTTTTCAACTGTGAAATGGCCAGCAAAATAAAAGCTACTGTTCTTTAACATGTATCAATGACATTCTTTTCTTGTTTTATTATTCCCACCCATTTGTTTCAAACATGAAAAGGCACTATGGACTGCACATGGGGTAGGAAAAGGATTAGTATAAATTATCTTGCACCTTTTCCACTGAGAAATTGGTGGCCAGATCTGCTATTGTATTTCCTCTTCTCCTGATATTTTGGTATAAAATCATGATATTCTAAGTTTCAATCTTGATTTCATAAATGATATAGTTTATCTGCCATTCATTGCAGTGCCACTTTTTGATTGCTTCCGTAAGTAGCATTGAGTTCCCTTCCTCCTGAAGTTTTGACCATCCATTTTCCTTAGCCAGTCATATTCTTTCTGAGAGAGTAAATGCCCCTGACCTCTCATTTGCATTCAGCCCCTAGCAACATCTCTGGAAAATTTGTTGGCCGAGATACCAACTCCCAATTGTGACTAACTAACCAAATTGGAAAAATTAAAATGACATGAATTTCGCAAATCAAGTTTAAGCATCTACTTTGCTGCCTCCTACAGAATTTCCCTTCTTCAGTTATAACCATATTCCAACTGCGAGATATGTTCGTAAAAATAAAAAATAGTATCTTTCATCATTTATCCATCACACTAGTTCTTGTTTATCATTTTTTCCTGTTTGATTGAAACAGGAAAAGGCACTGTGGAGTATACATAAAGACAAATATTTTGATCTTGAGATTGTCAATTTTCAATGAATGCAAGTTCTCCCACTTTGGTATAGTCTTCTGGTATTAGCTTTAATGTGATGGTAGGAAAAAGAATTAGGATAAAGTCCATAGTTGCCGGGAGACGCAGGGTATTGGTACTGGTACGGGGACGGGGACGCCAATTAAATTAGGGTACGTGAGTTAAATGAATAAGGAGACGACTATTTTATAAATTATTCACCGGAAATTTTGGGTATGGGGACTGCTATGTTGTCTATGTTCCCAAAATGGAGTTTCCTGGCAACTATAGGATAAACTATCTTGAGCAACTTTCCTACTGCCTAACCGGCTGCTAGATCTACCATTGTATTTCCTCTTCTCCTGATATGAAGGTATAAGATCATGATATTCTTAGTTTCCTTATTGATTTATTGAATGATATTGTTTGTTTGCCAGTCATTGCACTGCCCCTTTTTGGTTGCTTCAATAATTAGCATTGAGTTCCTTCTCACCTGAAGTTTCCACCACCCATTTTCCCAGCCAGTCATGTTCCTTATTTGACAGTTAGTACCTTTGTCTTATTATTTGTATTCAATTCCAAGCATAGAGGTGTGCCAGAATCTCTAGAGATCCCTATTCCTGTATTTCCTTTTGGACTTACATCAAAATTCATTTTTTCCCAATTTATAGGAGGTTTCTTTGATGCATCTTTCAGTTTTTTAAGCCTATTCCCACCAAATACATTATCAGGTTGTAGAAGATTCAAGAACAACTCTATCAATCATTGAATTTATGATTTTCTTAAACATAAATATGCTGAAAACTTTAATTATATAGAAACAAAGAAAAATAAACAAAAAAACTACGTTTGATTCAAAGGGTTGTGGTGAATGCAAATTTCGATTCCTAACTGGCATTTATTACAAAAATTCTAGGGTTTACAGTTTTCAGTTTTGTTGTTGTTTAATGATTCTACAATAGATAAGATACTAACTTGGAACCTCATAATCCTAGTTAACATGATTCTTGTTTTTAAACTTGTTGTACCCGAAAATTAAAATTTTTGTTACAATTAGACATTTTGAAGAAATGAGTAAAAGTCTTGTCAAATCTGTTAAAAAGGTCAAAATTTGGGTGTGCATGTCTTGCATGAGGTGTAAAATCTTAAAATTTCCAAAATCTGACGATCTGGGTTTGCTCAGAGCAACCTAATCTACAAAACCTAGATCTCAGTTTTTCATTCCTACTTTTTAGGAAAATTGCTATTTTTAGAAACTTTATAAAAATAGTAACTTTTTGGGTTTTTGGGTTTTCCTATGTTCCACGGCTTGGGGGAAGGCTAGGGACGTGTTTCCGTTTCCTAAGGGGCAATTTTAGGGTACGTGAGGGGGACGACATACATATATATATATATATATATATATATATATGATTTTTTCAAAATTTATTAATATATTAGAGAGAGAGAGGGAAAGAGAGATAGATATGTCAATAAATTAATAATTGATAACAACAATATCAATATGTAAGTAAATCGTGAGAGTAGTACTATAACAGCATAAGAAATGTCATTAAAGCATTATAAAATTTATCACAGCAGTATCAAACATCAATAAAACCATGGTCTATCAATATGATATATCCAAATGTCTCAAACATGTATCCAGAAGTCTCAAAGTTCAAACATGAAAATCAAAATATTAAATACAACAGTCTATGAAATTAAGCCTCATTCAGGCTATGAATATCCAAAGACTCAGAACTATTTGAGTCACTATCATCCTCTGGCAAGAGTGGAACTAAAAGATTCAATATTTAGTCTTTTTCAGACTTTAGCCCAAACAATTAAAACATTAAACAGTTGGTGGGCCCCGCGCGAAGGAACTAAACCTTAAAAAAATCATTTTTTAATTGTTTTTTAATATATTTTGACTTGCAGCCTGTAGGGGACTGCTAGTCGTCCCCAATCCGTCCCCAATTCATATTGGGGACGAGGAAACGTCCCCAATCCGTCCCCAATCTGTATTGGGGACGGGGAAACGTCCCCAAAGTGAAGGAAACGTTTCCTGGCGTTTCCGATGGATTTTGCATTTTTGGGGACGGCAGGGGGACGTCCCCTTTGCGTCCCTCCATCCCTGGGACGGGGGGTTTTGGGGCAGGGGACGCATCCCCATGTAACATAGGTTTTTTCCAAAATGGATACTGGCAAAATTTTCTAAAAATAGAAAGTTGGTCTGTTAGGGTTCAAATTGATTTTGATTGGCTCAAAATACATCCACATCAAGCTGGTGCGGTCAGAATCACAAAATGATCAGTTTTGCCCTAGTGGGTCTATTATGTTTTTTTTGAAGCATTTCAGGAGCTTCGAAGTCATCCATGGAGGTCAGTTAGCTGCCAGGCATCAGATTCAACACTCAAGCACTGAACAAAAGATGAGTTGAAGAACATGCACAGAGAACGAGGAAGAAGGTGAAACTTGTCAAAAGTGACTAAGTCTACTTGACATGGGCGCCCCAAGAGGAAATAGGCGCCCCAAGAGGAAATAGGCGCCCATCTTTTTAGGGCATCAGATGATGGAATTAGGGTTTGTGCTCCCAGGAAAAGTTGTTCAGTTTTCTCCTAGCTTCGTAGCAAACCTGACAGTGCAGTCATCAGATCATCCAGTCACCCGAGATTCGAGGTCAAACAGAGAGGTTTCAACCAGAACATACAATGAAGATCATGAAAATGTCAGAAATTTTTCTAAGTTTGGAAACTTTCAGTGCCCCAGGTGCCCAAGGGCGCCCAGCTTTTTGAAAGGGCAAATTCAGCAGTTAGGGTTTGCAGATGCACTCAATCTCTTCAGAATTCAATCAGCTTCACAATGGGTGTCTTCGTCAGAGCGTCTGACTTGTCAATCTCTGACAAATCTAGATCGAGCTGAAGGTATAAAATGAAGGTTCAAATTTGAAGATGAAAATCTGATGAAAATATTCAAAGTCTGGAGCAAATGGGTGCCCCTAGAAGAGAAAGGCACTGAAGTTTTCGAGGGCCTAAACGGATGATTTTGCCAATGAAACCTCCAACGTGACTTCTTCATAATTGATCAGGCTTTCCAAAGAGACTATCAACTCGTCAATCCGAGTTGGCAGTCGTTAGATACAGGAGGCAGAACAGAGGGAGAAACAAGAGTTAAAATGTCAAAGACGAGCAAAGAAGAAAATATTGAAAAATGACTAACTCTGGTGAAGTTGGGCGCCCCAGCTTGCTAGGGGTGCCCAAGCTTTTGATGCCTCAGATTCAACTTTTTGATGAAGTTACTCCTAGAGGACCCCCCTCAGAATCTTCTCAGCTTCGTAACGAGTCCAGTCATCAGCCAATTTGAGCTCCAGATCATCAAACCTGATGAGATCATCTATAGAAGAGAAATTGATGAAGAAACAAAAAATGGCTAAGTCTGGTTAAGATGGGCACCCCTAGAGATAATAGACGCCCGAGGTTTTGAAGCCTGAAATGATGAAATTTGCCAATGCAGTCCCCAAGATCATGAAATATACCGAACCAATTTTTTCAATTTACTTCAACGAACACACTAATGCAAGAAGCACCCGTTAGAAACAAAACCAGTAGTTTGTAAGTAACTCTTTGCCAAGAATGCGCACTCAATCTCAAGATGAGAAAGATGCTGTCATATGGCAAGAGGATCGTCAGTATCAACTGGAAAGAAGTACAATGTTGAAAGTAAGCTCGACGCCAAGGATGTGCTTTCCAACCCAGAGTGGGAATGGAGCTACCATATGGTGAAGATAATAAAACTGCAATGCAATTCAAAATGTAAGATAGGCGGCAAGCCAGCCTCTTCCACTTATTCAACGGGTATTACAATGAAGCATAAGAAGAAGAAGTAAGATTGCTGACAGTACTACTGTTCAGCTTACAATGAATTAGAGAGTGCCTGCCAATAACATAGAGTAAGAAGTCTAACAGTGCTGCAATATAGTATGATGTCTCCTCAATGATCACAATGACTTTCAACCCAAACCCAACTCAAATGACAGACTTTATGCAAGCTGATATGACAAAACAACAACTTAATATGCATAACCAGCAACCCAAGAACTCACTAAAATACTTATAACTCACTCAATACTTTCCAGAATGACATGAGACTTGATGCAAACGAATGCTAGGATGATGACAATGAAGACTAGACAAAGAAACAACTGACGAATTGAAGTATTTTTTTTTCTAAACACTTGCCAGGCAGACTAGAATGGTACGGCCTAGAGAAGGGCAATTCGCTGTAGAAAAAATCACAGAGAACCTCAAAAAATCTGCAAACTTGCATAAAGGGGCGCCCCAAGAGGTTAGACAGGAATATGCAATACCCATAACCAAAATATTTTTATTTTCAAATATGTGAATGAAACTACAAATCAGCCATGATATCAGCAACTCCAGATTTTAATATGATATGCAAGAAAACGGAACTACAATGCAAAACAAAATGCTACAAAACAAACCTCACTAGAAGATTCTCTCAATTACAACTAACTCATCACTAGTCACTATCTTTCAAGTAAGAAGCAATGCCAAGGCTAGGAGGCATTCATTCCTCGAAGCAGTCCCAGTACCATTCCAACAGCATAACATTGTTCAGTGATAAGATGCTAAAATGAAGAGAGGAGGCCTCCTTTTATAGACTCAGCAAAAGCATCTCCAGAAGCTTCTAGAAAGGGCGCCCAAATTTCAAATTTGAAATTACTTTATTTCCCTCCAAAGAATGGCGTCCCACTTCTCAAGGCAATATTTGACCCTTTTAATAAAATAATATGCTTCTAAAAGATGGCGTCCCCATTAGACTTTTCATAATTTGGCCTTGGAAATATTTAATTACCTCCTGATGAGGAATTCACCCTTGAAGACCCCCTTTTTAAAACAACTTAAAGTCATAAAGCTAGGCCAAGGGGTCAACATTAAAACATAATATTAAAATATAATATTATTTAAATCAACTCAACTTATCTCTCTAGAAAATGCACCCAAGGCCACAAATCAAAATATCAACTGAACTGCCTGAAGAGGAAAGCCTGCAGAACTGATGCCAACTGGACTGCTGCCAAAAATAGAATTTACCAAAAATAGTAAATTCGAAAAGTTGCTCGGATCAAAATGCATGCGACACCATTGCGAAGCTTTCTGAAAACCCAGAAAGAATCCGCAATCCAAAATCCCAAACTCTGAGATGCAGCCGTCATAACTTACTAAAAATAGTAAGTTCGGAAAGGTTGCCCGATGTGGTTGCATGCCATATCTCTGCGAAGTTCTCTGAAAACCCAGAAGGAATCCAGAATCCAAACATCCAAACTCCAACATGCAAACCCCCGAATCTTCAAAAGAACCCACCAAACAGCCGAAAACCCTAATTCTGCCGCTGACTAGCTGACAGCACACCGGGGATAGGCCATCAATCACTAAAAAGTGTAGTGCTAAAAAAGGGGACATTATAGATCACCTCGTTAGATTCAATCGAGTTATCCAATGAAACTGACAGTCAGTCAATCAGATCAATGTAGCTCCTGGAATCAAGGTTTCATCAGAAGATCAAAGGGGAATGAAGAACTTGAAAATCATACAAAAATGGCCAACACTGTGAAGGTTTAGTGCCCCAGAAGGAAATGTGCACTCATGATTTTGAAGGATGAAACGAAGTTTATAGTTGGAGGTGCCTCCAGGATGATCTTCTTAGAATCACTCAGGCTTCGCGATGAAATATCCAACTCGCCCATCAAATCAACCTAGAAGCCGGGAATCTGAATCAAAGTAGGGTTTCAAAATTGAGAATTTGGAATTTTTAATCAGAAAATCTCAGCTGCGGCGTTTGTGTTTTATAAACCTTGTGCTCTAGCTGAAACAAAAAGATAGGTGAATTAGTTTTAATTTACTTTCTTTCAAACCATCAGCAAGAGGGAGCTTCCCCTCCTAATTTGAAGAGCAATTTATTTGTGCATAATTGTCCATTTCAAATCCGCATTCCAAAGGTGCAAATTTAAACGCCAACAAAACTGTATCTGGTACATGCTTACAATTTTTTCCGGCAGCCAATTTGTTTTTGTACACATAATTGTGAGATCTTGTTACACACTCAACCCATCGCCTGAGATCCTGTTAAGTAGTTTTGTCAACGCTCTTCCATCAGAGACAACCTTTTTCCTGAAATCGGCTAATGAGACAGAATTGGAAAATGCACAACAAGGTGCCATAGAAATTGAAGACAACATGATCACTTCAGGAAAGATCAAGGGTGATACTATCAGGCCTTTGGTTCAGAGTTTTGCTGACCCATTACTTCAAAGAGTTGCTAATGAAGTAACTATTCTCAAGAGGCAATTGTCGCTTCAGCCTACGCCTCTTGCTCAAGTTGCACCACCACCTGCCTTGCCTGCACCACAACCATACCAAGCACCACAACCATATCAATCTCAGCAGCCATACCAGCCAAGGAGAAATAACTTTCAGCCTTACAACAATTATAGGCCACTAGGGCGAGCTCCACCAAGGCAACTGACTAACAATACACAAAATGCTGTGTTTTGCTCTTTTCATGGTTCCACTAAACATACCAGCACCACTTGCCCCAAAAATGTCAGAATGAACGAGATAATTGGATATGCCGAAGCTGCACCTGCACCAAGTTTCGTACCTACTCCAAGTTCGAATGTTGTCTTACCTCAATTGGACAACTTCGATGGAAACTCTGCAACTGGCTACTTTGAAAGTGAACCCGATTTTGAAGAACAAGAAGATTTCTGTCAGTACTCTCTCGCAGTAAATCCTGATAATCACACAACTCTTGTGTTCACGAAGAGCTCAACATCTGAAGGCACAAAAGGAAGAAGAAGAAGAAGAGAGACTGAAGGTACACAGAGAAAAAGAAAAAGGAAAAGAAGTAGCTTCTACTTCTAATATCAAGCCTTCTCAAGAGAACGTAAAAGCAGTTGCTTAAGAATCATCTTCAACAAATTTTGATATTGTAGATGCCTTGATGAAGAAAAAAGTGCAGATTTCTCAACTAGAATATCTTCAAGATCATCCAGAGCAAGTGGACCGACTTCTTAAATTTGTGAAGGGACCTTTCAAGCAGCCCACATTGCTCGAATCATCCGTTCCATCAGAAGACAAGCCTAAGCCCTTCTATATTTCTCTGTATATAGGAGGTTACAAATTAAGCAATTGTATCATCGACTCCAGAGCCTCGGACAACGTCATGCCTCTACAAATGATGAACGCTCTAGGACTTGCATGCACCAAGACGAAAGACAAATGTTACTCACTGGAGTCCAAATCGGTGCCGTTAGTCGGACAGTTGAAGGATGCTCAAGTGAGGTTGGCGGCTTGCCCTGAGAAGAAAATCATGATGACCATCCTGGTAGCTGACATTCCAGCTAGCTACGGGATGCTGTTAAGCAGAAAATTTTGCAAGGACCTCAATGGAGAGATTCAAATGGATTGGTCTTTTGCGAATATTCCACTGAAGAACAGTATTTTCAAGCTGGAACCAGAGCCTAAGTCTCGATTTGTGGTCGTGAAGTCTCAAGATCCTCAAGCTCAAGTTCTATACCAAGAAACGGGTCTTGGTACTTACGCCATGCTGTCAGAGATTCTTGAAGAAAGTCAAGAGATTGCGTGCACCACAGTTGAATCAACAGATGATCCTAAGCTGTGGACTATGCAATTTGATGGCAGTTGTTCTACTGCTGGTTTGGGAGCAGGAGTGGTGATAATCTCTCTGAAAGGACTGTTGTATCCATTTGCATACCAATTGCAATTTGAGTGTACAAACAAAACGGCGGAATATGAGGCGGTTCTACTAGGTCTCAGAAATGCAAAGGACATGAGTGTTAAACATCTCATGGTCGAAGGTGATGCGGAGCTCGTTGTGAAGCAAGTTAGAGATCAATTCAAAGTGAAAGCAAATTGTCTCCGACATTACAAAAATAGGGTGTGGAATGCAATAGATTGGTTCAAAGCATTTGCTATCAAGTACATTCCACATCTAGATAATAGCAGAGCAGATGCCCTCGTGGTATCAACTTCACTTTTCATGCCACAGTCTGACTTTCGTCAGAATGCATTCGACATTGAGCTAATATACAAGCCAACTGTACCCGACAACTGTGATAATTGGCAAGTCTTTGATGACGATGACCACATTAAAGAGTTTCTTGTTATGGGAGATAATTTCAAAGAATTGTTCTTTTAGGGCAGTTCATTTACTCATAGAGAATCAATAACAAAAGCTTTCGATGTGTCGAAGATTGCTAAAACAAAGAAAGTTCAGAAGAGCCAGATACAAGCATTATCCAGTTGAAAGGAAATAAGATTCCCAAGGGTTTGGTTTCTTTGCAGAATATTTTTGACCGACACGACAGATATATTCAAGATTAGAGAAACTCAAGCGACATAACCTCTGCTGAATATCAACAAGTGAATATTGGCACAGTTGACAAGCCTCGGCTTGTAAATCTGGGTACATGCTGCATTGCAGAGGAAAGTGAGAGGTTCATCTCTTTGTTCAAGCAATACCGAGATGTCTTTGCGTGGTCATATGAAGATTTGAAGGTTTTTACACCAAGAGAATTGTCCCCCACAATTACTCTTAAACCTAAAGTGAAGCCCTTCAGGCAAAACCAAAGGCACTACAATCCGCGGATTCAAGACACCATCTATTCGGAGATTCAGAAGACGGCGGATGCGGAGATCATCTTTCCAATTCATCGCTCCACCTGGGTGTCTAATATAGTTCTTATACGAAAGAAGAATGGAGAAATCAAAATCTTTGTTGATTTCAGGAACTTGAATCGGTCCTCTCTCAAGGATAATTATCCTCTGCCGATCATGGAGCATACCTTGCAGACAGTTACCGGTTCAGAGATGCTGTCCTTATTGGACGGTTTTTCTAGTTATAATCAAATTGCAGTAGCTGAAGAAGATCAGTACAAGATGACATTCACAACCCCATGGGGTACATTTGCATATGAAAGAATGCCCTTTGGCCTCATCAACGCCAGTGCTACATTTCAGAGAGCTATGAATTTTGCATTCAGAGACTTGAGAAGTAAATTAATTGTTGTTTATCTAGACGACCTCACTGTTTTCTCTAAGACACGAGATCATTTTTCACATCTAGGGAAGGTCTTCGAGAGATGTAGATACCATAAAATATCGCTAAACTCAAAAAAGTCTATCTTTGCGGTGATGGAGGGCAAGTTGCTTGGCCACATCGTCTCCAAGGAGGGAACTCGAATTGACCCAAGTCGGGTTGAAGCCATTAGAAGTTTGTCTCTTCCAACTAGCGGAATAGGGGTACAATCTTTCTTCGATAAGGTGAATTTCATACGAAGGTTTGTGCCGGATTTTCCTAAGTTGACTAAAGATATATTTGCTATGATGAAGAAGAAGACTATTTTCAAGTGAACGGAAGAAGGAAGGCATTTGTGGCAATAAAAGAAGCCATTAGTCGAGCTCCAGTGCTAGTCTGTCCATATTTTGAAAAGGAGTTTATCCTTTATTGCTATGCATCAGAGCATACTTTGTCTGCCATTCTGACATAGAAGTTGAACAAAGAAACTGAGTCTCCTATAGCTTTTATGAGTAGCAGTTTCAAGGACATTCCACCCAGCTACGGGATGTTGTTGAACTGGAGCTTCTGCAGAGATCTTGGTGGTGCAATGCAGTTAGATTGGTCGTCTGCAACCATTCCTGTGGAGGAAGGAAGAATCAAGATAGAACCTGAACCCAAATCTCAGTTCATGGTGATGAAAATCCCAAACCCCGCAGCCCAAACTCTATATCAAGAAATGGGTCTTGGTAATTATGTAACGCTGTCAGAGATAGGAATTGAAGGCCAAAACATTGCTTGTTCTGAAAAGAGATTGACAGAGGAGACAAAGTTATAGACAATACAGTTTGATGGAGGTGGTTCTACTACAAGATCAAAAGCACTGGAAGTGATCATCTCCCCTAAAGAACAATTGTACCCATTGTCATATGGCCTGCAATTGGAGTTTACTGAAGTTGATAAAGAGGCGCTTTTGTTAGGCCTCAAAAATGCCGAAGACATGGGAATTGAACTCCTATGTGTTCAAGGGAATGTGGAGCTGATCAATGTGCCAATCAAAGGATATTTCTAGGTCAAAAAGGATCATCTACGACATTATAGAAATTGGGTGTGGAATGCGATCGATTGGTTTGAAGAGTTCGACAACAGAGACATCCCGAAGATTGACAACAGAGACATCTTGAAGATGAACGACAACAAAGTTGGTGACTTAGTGGTACCTGCTTCCTTCCTTGCGCCATATTCTGACATTTTTCAAGGTGCCTCTGCTTGGATGTATGGAGATATGAGAATCTTCATCCCGAAAGATTTGTCTCCTGCAATACCCAGGAGAAGAGAAGTAAAGCTTTTTCGGCAGAAACAACATTCTTCAGAGGTGAAGTAAAAAAAACTTTGTAAATAATTTTTCTTTGTGTTTTCATGATGTGTTTCCCCTTTTCATGATGTGATTGTTATGTTGTGTTTCCCCTTTTTGTAACAGTCTTGTCGTGTTTTAGGTGATTAGGTGTCTTATTTTAAGTGATTTTTAGGGAAAGTCTTGCAAATAGGTGATTGGGAAATGATGTTGACTCCGATACCCAATGGATAAGGCATTGACCTATGCTTAAAACCCCAAAGATTCTATGGTTCTCCTATGCCATAAGTATCCGCTATGGTCCCCAAACAGAGCCAATGTTGTACCCCAAAATTAAAATTTTTGTTACACTTAGACATTTTGAAGAAATGAGTAAAAGTCTTGTTAAATCTGTCAAAAAGGTCAAATTGGGGTATGTATGTCTTGCATGATGCGTTAAAATGTGAAATTCCCAAAATCTGACAATCTGGGTCTGCTCAGAGCGACCTAATCTACAAAACCCAGATCTCAGTTTTTCATCCCTACTTTTTAGGAAAACTGCTATTTTTAGAAATTTTCTAAAAATAGAAAGTTTGTCTGCTAGGGTCCAAATTGATTTTGATTGGGTCAAAATACTTCCATATTAGGCTGGTGCAGTCAGAATCTCAAAAAAGGTCAGTTTTTCCCTAGTGGGTCTTTTTTGCTTTTTCAAAAGCATTTCAGGAGCTCCGAAGTCATCAATGGAGGTTAGTCAATTGCTAGGCATCAGATTCAACACTCAAGCACTGAAAGGGAATTGAGTTGGTAAGCATGCACGATGAACGAGGAAGAAGGTGAAATCTGCAAAATTTTTGACTAAGTTTGCTAGCCATGGGCGCCCCAGGAGAAGATAGGTGCCCATCTTTTGAGGGCATCAAATGATGGAATTAGGGTTTGAGCTTCCAAGCAAAGTTGTTCAAAATCCTTCCAGCTCCGCAGTGAGTCCGATAGTGCAATCATCGGATCATCCAGTCGCCCAGGATTTGAGATCAAATAGAGGAATTTTAAACAGAAGACAAAAGTGAAAAATCTTGAAAATATTAGAAAATTTTCTAACTCTGGGAACTTTCAGTGCCCTAGGTGCTTAGGGGCACCCAACTTTTTGAGGGGCCTAACTCAGTAGTTAGGGTTTGCAAATGTGCTCAATCTCTCCAGAATTCAGTCAGCTTCGCAACGAATGTTTTCGTCAGAGCATCTGACTTGTTGTTCTCCGGCAAATCTAGATCGAGGTGAAGGTATAGAATGAAGGTTCAATGTGAAGATGAAAATAATGAGAAAAGTTTCTAAGTCTGGAGCAAATGGGTGCCCCTAGAAGGGAAAGGCACTGATGATTTCGAAGGCCCAAACGGATGATTTTGCCAGTGCAGCCCCCAAGGTGACTTCCTCAGAAGTGATCAAGCTTTCCAACGAGATCTCCAGCATGTCAAATGGAGTTGGTAGTCGCCAGATGCAACAGGTAGAACAAAAGGTCTGACAAGAGCCAAAGTTGAGCAAGAAGAAAATGTAGAAAAAATGACTAACTCTGGTAAAGTTCAGTGCCCTAGGTGCCCAGGTGCGCCCAAACTTTTGGTGCCTCAAATTTAACTTTTTGGCAAAGTGATCCCCAGAAGACCCCTCTGAGAATCTCCTCAGCTCCGTAACGAGCCTAGCCATCAGTCAATCCGATGCCCGGATCTCTAGATCTGACAAGACCATCTGTAGAAGAGGAATTGATGAAGATCATGAAAATTTCTAAGTTTGGTCAAGATGGGTGCCCCTGGAGAGAAAGGGGGCCCAAGGTTTTGAGGGCTAAAACGATGAAATTTGCCAACGCAGCCTCCAAGATCACCTCGTCAGATTCAATCGAGCTATCCAACGAAGCAGTCAACCAGTCAATTCGATCATTCTAGATCCCAAAATCGAGAATTCATCAGAAGATCAAAGGGAAAGAAGAGGAACTTCATGAACATAAAAATGGCTGACTTTGGACAAAATGGGCGCCCCTAGAGGAAATAGGCTCCCATGATTTTGAAGGGTCAAACGGAGTTTTTAGCTAGAAGTGCCTCCAGGGAGATCTTCTTAGATTCTATTAGGCTTCGCAATGAATCATCCAGCTCGCTCATCGGATCAGTCTGGAAGCCAGAGATCAAGGTCAAAGAAGGGCTTCAAAATTGTGAAGAGTTGAAAATTTCCAAAAAATGGTCAACTCTGGGAGAAGTTGGCGCCCCTAGCCAAGAAGGGCGCCCAACCTGTCTTTTCTTAGCCAAATTTTCGAGATTTTCAAAGTTGCATGATGAAAGATGAATGTCCAAGTTCATTGAATAGGGTGATTTTAGGGTTTTGAAGATTAAAGCAAAAGAAAGCAAACCTATTTCAAACCCTAAGTCTATTTAAGACACATCTTTCATTCAAAACTCATTATTATTGCAGGTGGCATCCAAAGGAGAAGAGTGGAGTAGCAAATTTGAAGTGTTATTTCAAGATTCAGAAGCTCAGAGTTGCTGATTTTCATAAATAATTTTCAGACCAGCAACATAAGACCTTTCTTTTTTGTGCTTTTTCGTTCAGAACATCAATTGTTTTGAAGGAGAAGATCAAAGATTTCAATTTTCAGCCTTTTGGGTTTGCTCAACTCATTCTTCTGAAGAATTTTTGAAGAAATTCATCAAGTTGCAGCAGCTGCTTTTTATTTGCATGTCAGTGAAATCTTCAAAGTTTTCAATTTTTGATCATCTGGGTCCTCTTGAAACAGTCTTCTGAAGGAAACCCAGATCACAACTTTTTTCAAGAAAATTTCAGATTCTAGGTTTTGTTGCTTTTTCCATCAGACATTAGTGTTTTTCAAATCTGATCAATTGGGTTCATTCCTAATTGTATTATGAAGAAAACCCAGGTGCCAGCTTTTTCGGTGAAAAAATTGAAGAAATTAGGGTTTGCTGCTTTTTTAGTCTAAATTCAAAATTTTCAAAAACAGACGATTTGGGTTGTCTTGCAACGAAATTTTGAACAAAACCCATATCTTAGAAAAATTTCGAAAATTTTGTCCGTTGGAGGTCGAAAAACCAACATTCTAAAAATAGAAAGTTGCTCAAAACTTGTCTGAACCTAGGCGAGTTTACAGTCATTCTTCAAGGTTTTCGAAATGGAGTACACTCCCAATGATTTCAAGACCAAATCAACTCTCTACCATGATTTCATCAAAATAGCTAAGACGAACTTGCATCACATCAAGCTGGTGTTTGATCTATGTGCTTTGGAGAGCGTAGGCAACACTACAATCAGAAACTTGGGACACTCTGGACTCCTCACAACAACGTCTATTCCTATATTAGTTCATAGTCTCGAGTTTGCAATCGCTTGCATCAAGCATTACAATCTAGCAACATGGGAGATCCAGTCAGTGGATGACAAATTGATCTACAGTTTGAAACCTGATGTGATCGAGAGATGCTTTTCCATTCCTCGTTGGCCTGAAAGTGTCACTATTTGTAAGAGTGAATGTGAAAGGATACGGGAGATGCACAAGGACAAGTACATCAAGAAGATTGCATAGGAGTGGCTAAAAGAAAAACATAAGACTCTGCCAAGTCACATTTCCATGATGTCAGCAAAGTTTGAAAAAGCGGCCAATGAGGTTGAAGGTTTTTTGAGATCAATTGCAGATGGAGAGGATATCTTAAAAAAGCGTAAGTTTTCTATTGAGGGTATAGATGCACCTAACCAGGACACAGTTTCTTGCTTTTTAGCGGATATCATTGAGATTTAAAGCAGCTTTCATCTAGAAGCTTTCTGTCTATTCTTGGAACAATTCTTATCCATTTTTTGAAGAAGAGAAAAAAAAAAATTTGTAATAGTTGGCATTTCTTGCTTTTCTTGCTTTCTTAGCTGTTAGATGCTATCTTCTTTTTAGATTTAGAAATAAAGCTTGCTTGCTGAGCAAGCCCTAGATTGTTAAAGCAAGGAGATTTTAGGGTTCCCTACTCCTCTGCTTGCTTATAAATAAGAGCCTTTGCTCATTAGTTTTCTTTAACCATGCTAGTGATAACAAAATGCTTAGCCTAAGTGCCTTCTATTGTTATTCAGTGTTTATGATAGCAAATTTCTGAGTCTCTTTTAGCCAGCAAATAGTTGTTGTAATTGCTGTTCCTTTTGTGTAAGAACAAGTTTGCAAGCCTCTTTAGCTCCAAGTTCTTGTTTCGTGCATGTGTTTAGTGTAATCTTTTGTTCCAGAAGTTTGAGAAATAAAGTCTTGAGCCTCCTTAGCCTTGATATAATGTCTCAAGTTTTCGTTTTTTTTGTTATGCTTATATGATCTTAAATTTCAGCTTGCATCGAAAGTTAGTAAATGTATGTTGAGAGGAGAGTTTGTCTAAGTACGTTTATTGTGTTATGCTTTTGTGATCTTAATTTCAGCCTACATTGAAAGTAAGTAGATGTATGTTGGGAAAGAGTTTATTTAAGCACTTTTGTCAGAGAATCAAACCTTCTTCATTTCTAATTCTCTTGCTCTGCGTATTACTTGAGAAGTTAGAAATGTGTTTAGCGTAAGTTAGTCGTAGTTGGAAGTCTTAATCGGAAAATCTCAGCTACTACACTTCGAGTTTTATAAACTTTGTGCTCTTAGCTTATCAAAAAGATAGGCAACTTAGTTTTTAGTTTACTTTCTTAAATACCATCAGCAAGAGGGAGCTTCCCCTCCTAATTTGAAGAGCAGTTTATCTGTGCATAGCTGTCCGTTTGAAATCCGCATTCCAGAGGTGCGAATTTAAACGCCAACAACATTATTATTCTGTTGTTTGATTTCTTATATCTGATTAAGTGTTCATTTTACATTTTCTTTATTAAAATTGTCAAGAAAGTTTTAATATAACAAAATTTTCAGTGTACCAGGTGCACTCTGACCTAATCCACTTTAAACTCAATGAATTCTCAAAGAAATTTTAATACTTCTGTCCTATAGATTATCAAGGTGATTGCGATGGTTACACTTAATTTGTGAATGATATATTTGGTAATAACATGTTTACATTCTTTTCTTCTTTTATTTATTAAACCAAATTAGGGCTAATTATTGTCTTGGTTATCTTACTGTGGATAATATGCCTCCTAAAAAAAATTTCAAAATGTGATGCTTTTTATCTTTATCTGAATAAGGATTCATTAGTGATTTTCCAAACTACTTTTAGAAACAAGAAGTCAGTAAACTTTGCTTTATTTTCACTGTTATATTATATGTCTGTTGTCTGAAATAGTTATGTCCCTCAAGTAAAAATTAGATTATAAAACTTTAGAAAGACACAGAGAAACATGAAGGCTTTATATCAAATGTCTGCATTCATGGTTTATCTGATTGCAAAAAAATTTACAGGTGCGGGCAAAATTAAGCGATCCAGAGTATA
Source organism: Sequoia sempervirens (assembly GCA_007258455.2). Lineage (NCBI taxonomy): Eukaryota > Viridiplantae > Streptophyta > Pinopsida > Cupressales > Cupressaceae > Sequoia > Sequoia sempervirens. Next base: position 37,695 of record VDFB02006975.1, on the reverse strand, counting down.
ACGTATTTATGGAATGTATGAAGGGTTTGAAGCAAAAGACAATGGTGATGAACAAGGTTTTGGAGCTAGTCGCAAACTTGTTTTGTGCACCAGAAAGGATCTTCCTTCTCAAAAGGTTCTACTTGAATGTTTTGCATGCTTCTGCTTCCATCAGTGAAACCAAAATTTCTGATTCAGAAAGCTAACTTCATAATTACTGTTGCAGTAGTTCTGATAGGTCTTCCATTGCTTCTTTAAAATAGTAGTTTCAAGTGAAATTGTGTTTGTTTAAATAGTAATTTTGGTATATGTTGGAATGTCTAAAGCTCATTTAAGTTCTATTTGTAAGGATAATTTTACTTGAATTATATATCTCATAAGTTTTATGGATTTTTATTTTTATTTTCTATCATTGCAGCTATTTTCTAGACCTTATATTTTAATGAACAATTATGCAATGCTTAGTAGTACACCAGCTATTATAATTGTTTTTATTAGAACTTAATGTGTAGATCTTATTTTTGGAAAATATGCAAAAATTATCTATGATTCCCAATTAATGTCAGTGAAAATCCATTGAACTGTTCTGTGCTAAATTACCATGCAATTTTTTTTAATTTCATGACTTCATGTGAAGAGATATTTCATCAAACAATCATCCCTATGCTGTTCTGAGCTTGTTTCAGTTGATTTTTATATGTTGATATTTCTTTGTGCAATACATACATAATCATTGATTTCTCAGAACTTTAATTACATGGCAATAATTAATTGAAACAATATTATAGCTGAATTTTTATTCCTTTCAATACGAAGTATATCCAACTGATATAATATCACGAAAAATTATCAACCAAGGATATTTATAGTCAAAGAATATGACTAACAAATCGATGGTGCTGACCTGAAAATTGCCAGAAGCTATTCTCCATGCCTTCCAAGTAACTTCGTTAGGTGACTTGTTCATAGCAAATATATTAATGACTCCACATGTAAGAGTACGACATCCTTGTGAGATGTACGGCGGACTTGGTAGATGCAAGACAGCCCATACACGAAAGATACAGCAGAATATGGCTATCAATATGCACAAGGGAATTGGGCGCAGCTGTTTTTTGACCTGTTGACCACCAATAGACCCTCCATGTCACTCCTTATGCAGTTCAAATACGATACAGTTGCCTTCCTTTTTATACTGCAACCCACATACCCTATGCGTGGCTCTAATATTAATTCCTTTAAATAATCCATACAGGTAGTACGTGCACTCCTTGCGCAAGGGTACTTTCCAAGTGATACACAATTCTTATGAATTGAGAGAGAAATCTTCTTCAAAGAATTAACAAACTTCGAATGGTAATGCGACCGCTATTAACCAACAATTATTTTGTATTTAAATACTTAACTTCAACTCCCTTCAAGATTTCAAAATCATTAACATTTCACAATTTCCTTCGATATATTAATATTTCCTTTGTGTATTATGATAACAAAATGTATGTCCTCAATATCACTGCTATGTATCTGGATAAACCTGTACAATACTCTTATACTTTAGATGTATGACCAGCACATTAATTCAATCACTTTGTAATAACATCCTTTAGAAGTTCTAATTTTCTGCATGCAATTCACCTTACAATGTTTTCATATTCTGCTCAAACCCCATATCATAGGTTTCATTAAATTACCACAATTAATTCCAGCACAGTCCCTAAAAATGAGACTGATAGCAATCACCCAGGAAACACTTCCAGTCTCGAAGGTGATATCCATCATGAAGGTTGGCATCCTCATGAAGTACTGTAAACAATAACACACTTCTCCAAAATTTTCTTGCATAAACCAAGAAAAAACTTCCCAATTGCTTTTTCCATCCTCCCAATGTAACTCCCATATGACATTCTTGAATTCACTTTAAAAATTAATCTTTTAAAAGAAAAAGGATGTCAGTTTTAATTCACACCCTTGAAACATTAATTTTCCTCTTTTTTAAACAAAAACCCCTTATAACTCCCTTATAGTAATATTTTAATTAACACTAAGTTAAAAAATAAATTTAAATTAAAAAATTAGAGTTAAATAAATTTAATTACCACTATGCTACAAAATCTGCTCATTCTTCTAGGTAGCATTCTCAACCGGCTAGTTTCTCCACCTTACAAGCTACTCCTTGATTATCATCCTCCTAATAGTGTGCTCCTTGATATCAATAATAGTCTCTGGAATGAGAATGAGTTTCTCTTCTTCGTATAGTGGTGGCAAATCGGAAGAGGGAACTACATTATGATGCAACACCTTTTTGAGGCGAGATACATGAAAAACATTATGAACTCTACAATTTGCTGGTAGTTCCACCTCATAAGCCACTTCTCCAATTCTTTTGGAGACTTGAAAATGACCATAAAATTGTGGCTTAAGTTTTTTTAACCCACTCCTCTTGAGTGTGGATCGCCTATAGGGCTGCAACCTTAAGTAAACCATGTCACCAACCTCAAACCTATGCTTTGATTGGTGCTAGTCAGCATATAACTTTTGCTGATTTTGTGCTTGATGCATGTTTTTCTTCGGAGACTTCATTATGTTCTAACTCTCTTGTAACAAATCTCTAGCCTTTTGTACTTTGTTGTTCCCAAAAAGTAAATCAATGAAGCTCGGAGCTTCATAACCATAAAGCGCTATGAATGGTGACATCTTGAGGAACATGTGGTAAGTAGAGTTGTAATAGTACTTCCCTAGGTATAACCATCTCACCCATCCTTTGCTGCCTTGAAATATAATTCCTGAGGTACCCTTCCACCCATTTGTTTACTATCTCCGACTGCCTGTTTGTTTGTGGGTGATAACTAGTACTAGGAGTGAGTTCAATCCCACTCAATTTGAAGAATTCTTGCTAAAATAGACTTAGAATCTTGCTGTCCCTGTCACTAACAATGCTTCTAGGCATCCCATGAAGTTTGAAAATCTCCCTAAATAACAGATCAGCCACTTCTATTGCTGTATATGCTGCTGAAATAACAAGGAAATGGGCAAATTTTGTTAGTCTATCAACAACCACATACACACAATCCTTCCCCTGAACTTTCAGTAGCCTTGTGATAAAATCCATGGAAATACATTCCCATTTTTGATTAGGAATGGGCAGCGGCTGCAACAACCCAATTGGATAGATGTGCTCATCCTTGTTCTGTTGGCATATAGAACACTCTCTAACATACTTAGGGACCTCATTTTTAAGTCCTTTCCAAGTAACTCTCTCTCTCAGATCTGCTTGTATGTTTTAAAGAACCTCGGGTGTCTAGCCATAGGAACATCATGAAAATCCCTTAGAATGTTTTCCTTAAGCCTTGAATTGGGTACTAAATAAATCTCGCCCTTGTACATAATCAACTCATTAAACACCGTGTACCTATCTGTAATGTACCCACTCTAGTTAGTGTTCAAGTGCAGTGGAATTAGCCTATTTCTTAGACCCTCGTGGGCTGACAGGACTTGGTTAGAGGGTCAGTGTCCGTTTTGGTGGGGTTTTCCATTCCCACCTCTTTCACCTCAGTATTGGTACTAGTGCAGGTAGATGAAGTTCAGTGTTCGTCAGCTTCTGACGTCACGACATTATACTGAGTTTGGAGGAAGTTATGAATATTTCAGTGGTTAAGTTATGTATTTAACTAAAATGATTAAATATAAAGTCAAATTGACTTTATAAGAAAAATGCCACTTAAATATAATATAAAGTAATAAAAGGTTACTTTATAAAGTGATATTAAAATCACTTGAACACCTAGGAAAGTGCGGCCAAGTATTTTTGGGGAAAACTATTGAAATAAATTAAAATACATTTTAATGTATTTTTAATGAGGAAATCGTACTTCTTGGAACCCGTGCCTTTTTGTGAGTATAAGGCAATGCATTGCAAGTCGACCTAATATTTGATTATCATTTGACATTGCAATTTCTTATTTTCTCTGTGAATTGTCTGAGGGCAAGGGTTACAAACAAACTTCATTGAAGAACAAGAAATCTTCATTGGATCTATGATTGTGAGGCTATGAGACACTAGCTAAATGATTGCCATTGATGAGAGCTTCAAATAGAGGTTCTTCTGGGTTTGATCAGAGTATATTTGTATTCAGTATTCAGCTACAGGAGAGGGTTTACACTTGGATCGCCCTTATCTTCTACTATATTTGCTTCAGTACCTTGCAGTTGCTAGAGGTTGTACTTCTCCTTGCTTTGGCATGTTTCCTGAGAAGGGGCGTGGTGATTCTTGAGGCAAAACGCCTCCCTTTTGGCCTGTTTCTTAGTTGGATCTTTGGCGTACTACATTCTCAGCCCTTATTCTTTAGTTACACTGTGGGAGAAGATAGATCTGGAGCCCAGACATGTTATTCTTCAGCTTTCAACCATTGTTGCCTGGCAAGCTTAATAATTTCTTATTTAAATAATTTGGAGGACTACGTGTATGTTTATTGCTTGTGAATTCATTGTATGTACTGCCAAAACTTAATTTACAGTACTAGTTGAGCAATTAATTCAAGCATTTTACTTTTATTTGCATTTTATGTTGTACATCCCTTCTACTTCTGTCTAGAAATTTCTCTAAAAAACTAAAAAACACAAAAAGATAAGCATAAAACTACAAGGGTTAAGTTGGAGCCAACTGGGCTCATCTCAGTGGTATTAGAGCACATAATCTTGCCAGCCTGTTGGGGTTAATATCATATGCGTTCTCATCAAGGCAGATATAATAGGTACTATTCACGCACGAGGCTTGGTAGCCAGAGAAATCATTTTGAGGATTATCCCTTCGACAATCCATTTGAAGAAATGGGTGACAGATAGGAGATTGGAGAACCTCACAACAGAGCTCAGAATGAGGATAGGGAGGCCCAAGACATTTTGAGAGGTATAGTAACAGGACAGGAACAAGTGGCTAATGCACTTCAGTAGTTAAGCATAGTAGTGCAAAATTTGACTGTTCAAAGGAGACCACTGGAATAGGAGGAAGATGGCAGTGTGCAAGGAATTCCACGCCAAAGAGTAACTCCTACACGTACCTATGAGAGATCCACATGTCCTATCATTGCCAGGTGTGATCCAGTTGATGGCAACTTGGGGGAGGGAGAAGGTGACGTGGTCTTCACCGATAACATAATGACATTACATGATGAATGGGAGGCTTTGCCCCAACGAGTTCAGGATCACCTGAATTTCGATAGATTCATGAGTCAAAAGCGAGAACATGGCAGGAATTGAGTTGATAGGAGGCCTAGAGATACCAGAAACAATGATATGAGGCAGGCAAACAATAAACTCACTCTTCCTAACTTTGATGGCAGCGGTAGAGTCACTACTAGAGCTTGGATTAGCAAGCTTGATACTTTCCTGACTTTACGTCCAATGGTGGAGGATGATGCCATTAAATTCTCAGCATTGCATTTGGATGGTGTGGCCCATGATTGGTGGCACCACAAAATGGTTACTTTACAACATGACTAGATTACTAGTTATCAGGAATTCACAGATAGACTTGTGGAAAAGTTTGACAGAAAAAACCCCGAATTGTATTTCAGAGACTTAGGACAACTCAAACAGTTAGGCAGCTTGGAGTCCTACATCAGTGAATTTCAGAGAGTTTTGGTTATGGTCACAGGAATCTCAGAGAGAAGGCTGGTTATTCTCTTTGTAGAAGGGCTTTTTGAGCCAATGAAGGGCTGAATCAAAGCTTTTGATCCCCCCACTTTACAGGAAGCTATGAGGAAAGCTCGTAGCATGGAACTCACTACTCCACGTAGTAAGTTCAACTCCAACTCATCCACTTCAAATAAGGATAGCAAACTTGATTTTAAGAAAACAAATAATCTTGATGAAAAGAAAAAGTTTGCAGCACCCTTGGATCGTGAAACACTTAACAATTTATGAAGGAGAAAGCTTTGCTTCTATTGCAAAGGACCTTATGACATGAACCATGATTGTCCTCTCAAGCCAAAGGGAGAAAATAGACAGTTGGAATGGTTTTATGAGGATGAAATAATTTTTGATTTTTCTGATCAACAAGTTGGTGAAGAAGATTTAGAAGAAGGAAACTCAGAAATTTCAGTTGAAAAGGAAGTGGAAATAGAGATGCATGAGGCTCACATGTCAAGTATGCAAAGGGAAGGTTCTTTTCGTTTGCGAGGTATCTTGGTTGGTCAAAGGGTCATCTCACTACTTTACACAGGTGCAACACACAATTTTATTGATGCACGGTTAGTGGAGAAAAGAGGGATCCAAACTCAGCAATTTAAAGGTATCAAAGTCAAGGTTGCTGACGGTTATACTCTCAAGTGTGAGGATGATTCCGGATCTGCCCATGAAGCTCAACAATTACGAGTTCAAGGCAGATTTTTATGTGGTTACAATGGGTGACACCGATGTGGTTCTTGGCATGAAGTGGCTTCATGCGATCAGTGAGTTTACTCTCAACCTTAGAGAGATGGAGATGAAGTTTAAGGTTGACGGAACAAACCAAGTTCTAAAAGTCCTCAAGGACAGTAGCTTGAAGGTTATTACACTCAGAAGAATGCAAAGATTAATTCAGCATGACATGGTTGAGTGGGCAGCAGCATGTCAGTTACAACCATCTTGTGAGGAGTAACATAAAACACCTTATCATTCCGATGTATAGGAGCTTCAGATGAAGTATTCAAAGGTTTCTAGTGATATACCTCATGGTAGACCTCGAGACAGAGGGATTGAGCATATTATTGAGTTGGAGGTGGGCACCAAGCCCGTTATGATCACTCCTTACCAACATCCTAAGCGATTGAAAGATGAAAAAGAAAAAACCATCAAAGAGTTGCTCGCTATGGGACACATTAAGCCGAGTAAGTCTCCATTTGCTTCTTCAATTGTATTGGTGAAGAAGGACGGTACACTCAAAATGTGTATCAATTACGGGATGCTAAACTGAAAAACCATCAAGAACAGGTATCCCATTCCACGTATTGATGAGTTGATAGACGAGCTTAATGTGGCTTGCTACTTCTCGAAGATTGATTTGAGGACAGGATACCATCAGATTAGAGTCCAAGAGGAGGACATTGAGAAGATCGCTTTCAGATGTCATTGTGGGCATTATGAGTTTTTGGTTATGCCTTTTGGGTTAACCAACGCTCCAACCACTTTTCAGTCCACGATGAACAGGGTCTTTCAGTGTTAGTTGAGGAAGTTCGTTCTGGTGTTCTTCGATGACATATTGGTCTACAACCGTTCTTGGAAGGAGCACCTGGCTCACTTGCATATGGTGCCGAGTATACTTGACAAGGAGTCCTTCTATGCCAAGGAGTCCAAGTCTGCATTGGGCATGGAAGAGTTGCTCTATCTTGGCCACATCATTAATAGAGATGGTGTTAGCATGGATCTTGACAAGGTTCGTGCCATTGTTGATTGGCCTAGTCCAGAAACCTTGACATAGCTAAGGGGATTTGTGGGTTTGTGTGCTTTCTACTGTCGTTTTGTTAGTGGGTTTTCGCGACATGCAACACCGCTCACAGATCTGACGAAGAAGGGAGCCTTCGTTTGGACATCTCAAGCACAGGAGTGTTTTGAGAAGTTCAAACATTTGATGATGACATGCCCAGTGTTGGCGTTGCCAGACTTCACCAAACTGTTTGAGCTTCACTGTGATGCTAGTAGAGAAGGTATTGGTGCAGTAATCATGCAGGACCGTCATCCGATAGCTTTTGAGAGCAAGAAGCTAAGGGGTCCTGAGAGGAGCTTTAGTATTTATGACAAGGAGATGTTGGCTATCATGCATGCTATGGCCAAATTTAGGCAATATCTAGTTGGCAGCAAATTTTGTGTCAAGACGGATCATAACAACTTGAAACATTTCCTTGGGTAGTGAGACCTGAACGAGAGACAACAAAAGTGGGTTAGCAAACTGCCGTCATATGATTTTGACATTGCTTATGTCAAAGGCACACAAAACGTAGTTGCTGATGCATTATCTCGCCGACCACACTTGAGCTCCATTGCAATGATTTTAGAGGATTGGAGTCATGATATTAGTTGAGTATGCCAAGAATCTGTGGGCTTCTGGCATCATTGATGGGACTATTCAGGATAGCAGGTCCTCTCTTGTGAACGATCTTATCATTTACAAAGGGTGAATATTTCTAGTCCCAGGTTCATAGGTGAAGAACAAGGTTTTGCAAACTCTTCATGATTCACCCATGGCTGGTCATCTCGGGTACTTTAAGACCTACAGGTAGGTACAAGAGAGATTCTCGTGGGAGGGTCTCAAATCATACGTTCTTCAATATGTCAAGGAGTGCTCTGTTTGTCAATAGAACAAACAAGAGCATACTTACCCTGCTGGGTTACTACAGCCGCTTCCTATTCCTGAGGGGAAGTGGGAATGCTTGTTGATGGACTTCATTACAGGCTTGCCGAAAGCTCAGGGTAGAGAGAACATTTTTGTGGTAGTTGATTGATTGACAAAGTATGCACACTTCTTCCCAGTCACTACTACTTACTCAGCTACACAGATGGTAGAGTTGTTCTTTCAAGAGGTATTCAGGTTACATGGGCTACCTCGGAGTATTGTTAGCGATAGAGACAATAGGTTCATGGGTAATTTATGGCAGGAATTATTCAGACTTTCTAGGACCGAATTGACTTCGAGTACAAACAGATGGGCAGTCTGAGATTGCCAACAAATGGGTGGAGGGATACCTACAGAATTATATCTCTGGACAACAGAAGGCTTGGGTGAAGCGGTTATATCTTTGTGAGTACTGCTACAATTCCACTCACCACATGTCCATCCAGATGTCACCTTTCTGAGCATTATATGCTTATGATGCTCTGAGTTTCATTGATTTGCTGCTGAGCGACTGCAGAGTACCGAGTGCTGATGATCTGTTACAAGAAAACCAAGATATTATGAGAACTCTTAGTGAGAATATTCAGAGGGCTCAGAATCAGCAGAAGCAGTATGCGGATCAGAGGAGTGTTGAGCAGTCTTTTGAGGTTGGTGATTTGGTGTACCTCATGCTACAACCCTACAGGTAGTCCACTCTTAGGAAGAAGGGTTCTGAGAAACTCAAGCCATGCTACTACGGGCCATTTACCATTGTCAGGCGAATTGGCAAGGTGGCGTATGAGTTACTATTACCGGCAGACAGTAAGGTACATAATGTGTTTCATGTATCTCCGTTCAAAAAGGCGTTGGGACAACACATAGTTCCTTCTACAGACCTACCACCCTTGGATGATGAGGGGAGGTTGATTTTAGTACCTGAGGCCATTCTGGAGTTTAGAGAGCATCCTCTACGGGGTGGGTTCTTGGGGAATATCTGGTTAAGTGGAAAAATCTGTCGGTAGAGGATGCTACTTGGGAGAGTGACAGTATTTTACAACATCCAGCTTTGAGTTTGCTTGAGGACAAGCAAATTCGGGGAGGGTGGACTTTAATGTCCCCACTCTAGTTAGTGTTCAAGTGCAGTGGAGTTAGCCTATTTCTTGGACCCTCGTGGGTTGACAGGACTTGGTTAGAGGGTCAGTGTCTGTTTTGGTGGGGTTTGCCATTCCCACCTCTTTCACCTCAATATTGGTACCAGTGCAGGCAAATGAAGTTTAGTGTTCGTCAGCTTTTGATGACATGACATTATACTGAGTTTGGAGGAAGTTATGAGTATTTCAGTGGTTATGTATTTAACTTAAATGATTAAATATAAAGTCAAATTGACTTTATAAGAAAAATGCCACTTAAATATAATATAAAGTAATAAAAGGTTACTTTATAAAGTGATATTAAAATCACTTAAAGACCTAGGAAAGTGCGGCCAAATATTTTTGGGGAAAACTATTGAAATAAATTAAAATACATTTTTATGTATTTTTAATGAGGAAATCGTACTTCTTTGAACCTGTGCCTTTTTGTGAGTATAAGGCAATGCATTGCAAGTCGACCTAATATTTGATTATCATTTGATGTTGCAATTTCTTATTTTCTCTATGAATTGTCTGAGGGCAAGGGTTACAAACAAAATTCATTGAAGAATGAGAAATCTTCATTGGATCTGTGATTGTGAGGCTGTGAGACACCAGCTAAATGATTGCCATTGATGAGAGCTTCAAACAAAGGTTCTTCTGGGTTTGATCAGAGTATATTTGTTCAGTTATTTAGTATTCAACTACAGGAGAGGGTTTACACTTGGATCGCCCTTATCTTCTGCTATATTTGCTTTAGTACCTTGCAGTTGCTAGAGGCCGTACTTCTCCTTGCTTTGGCATGTTTCTTGAGAAGAGGCGTAGTGATTCTTGAGGCAAAACGCCTCCCTTTTGTTTCTTAGTTGGATCTTTGGCATACTACCTTCTCAGCCCTTATTCTTTAGTTACACTGTGAGAGAAGATAGATCTGGAGCCCGGGCATGTTATTCTTCAACTTTCAGCCATTGTTGCTTGGCAAGCTTAATAATTTCTTATTTAAATAATTTGGAGGACTATGGGTACGTTTATTGCTTGTGAATTCATTGTATGTACTGCCAAACTTAATTTACAGTACCAGTTGAGCAATTAATTCAAGCATTTTACTTTTTTTGCATTTTATGTTGTATGTGCCTTCTACTTCTGTCTAGAAATTTCTCTAAAAAACTAAAAAACACAAAAAGATAAGCATAAAACTACAAGGGTTAAGTTGGAGCCAACTGGGCTCATCTCACTGTCATCTTGTGTAGTACCCTCAATGATCCTTGCATCCCAAGAGTCCTTAGTATATTCCGCTGAAATTAACTCCCTCCAATCATCACTGATCTTCACTAAGGAGCACAAATGAGGTCTCTTGGGACATGGATAGTGCATCAACAACAATATTTTTCTTCCCTTTGACAACACAGTGTCAAAGTCATATGCCTGAAGCCGACTCACCCATTTTTGCTATCTATCATTAAGGTCTCTCTGATTCAGGAAGTATTTGAGACTGTTATGATCTGTTTTAAGTATAAACCTTCCTCCCACCAAGTAAGGTCTAAATTTGGCCATCAAATGCATAATGGCCAACATCCCCTTATCATAAATAGAATAAGTCTGTTTAGCCCTTCCTGACTTCTTGCTCTGAAAAGCGATCAAATGCTTATTTTGCATTAAGACAGCACCTATTCCCTCTCCCAAGGTGTCACACTCCAAATCGAAGGTTTGGGAGAAATTCGAAATAGCAAAAACTGGGCAAGTGCATATAATTTGTTTCAAATGGTCAAAGCATTGTTGTGCTGCATTTGATCTATTGAAAGTCCCCTTCCTAGTCAAGTTTGTAAGAGTTGTTGCTACTTGTGAAAAACCCTTGACAAATCTCTCATAGAACCCACATAAAACCGAAGAATCCCTTAATTCATGAGAGAATTGTGGGTGGAGGCCGATCAACAATTGCTTTGATCTTTTTTGGATCAACTCTAATACTCTTGGAGCTAATAATATGGCTAAGGTAAATAAGCTACGTGAACCCAAATTCACATTTATTTTCGTTGGCATAAAGTGATCCCCTCTCTAAAATACTCAACACCTCATCCATATGTCTCATATGCTCCTCCCATGTTTTGCTGAAGATTAAGATATCAAAAAATATAAGGACATACTTCTTGAGTTGATTACAAAACACCTTGTTCATACAAGACTAAAAAGTTGTTGGGGCATTGGTTAAGCCAAAGGTCATCACCAAAAACTCAAAATGACCATACTGGCAGCTGAATGTAGTCTTCTCTATATCCTCCTCTCTAACCGGTATCTGATGGTATCCTGATGTCAAATCAATCTTAGAGAAATATCGATCTCCATGTAGCTCATCAGTCATCAATCAATTCATCTATTTGAGGAATAGGATACTTGATCTTAATTGTTTTTTTGTTCAATGCCATGTAATCAATGCAAATGCACATTATTCCATCCTTCTTCTTAACCAGTACCACTGAAGAAGTGAAAGGGCTCTTACTTGGTCTAATATGCCCTATATCAATCAACTGCTTAATTTCCTTTTCTATTTCATCCTTATTTTGCTCAGGATATCTATAAGGTGTAGTAATTGCCGGTTTGACCCCTGCTCAAGCTCTATGACATGGTCCATGCCCCTATTAGGAGGTATCCCTGGAGGTATGCTCCCAAATACTACACTGTGTTTAGACATCAAGACCTCTACAACATGATGATAGGCTCTCTTTGGCTTCTTTGTAATTGTAGGCATGCTAATACATTCTGCTGCCCGCTCTACTTGATCTTGTCTAATAACAGTCTCCATCCTCTTGAAAGAGATTGTACGTGGCCCACCATTTGATATACCCGTAAGTGTGATATTTTTGTCTCCTACATCAAACTTAATTTCCATGTTTTTTAGATTCATGTAGAACTCTATGATGGAATCAAGCCATTGAATACCAAGGACCATATCCATATCTCTTATGCTTACCACATAGAAGTCATCTCTAAGCTCATACTTACCCAGCTGGATACCCAAGTTAGAAATTTTCTTGGTGCAAGTGAGACTGAAACCATCAACTACCATCACTTTGAAGCCTTCAGAATCTTCAGTTTTGATACCCCTTCTAGCTACCACACCCTCATCAATAAAGTTCTGAGTGGCACCCGTGTCTATAAGAGTCACTATACGCTGCCCACATAAGACCTCTTTAACTCTAAAGGATCCAATTTTCTGCAGACTAGATAGTTGGGCCATTACACCATTACCTCCTTGCTCTTTTTCGGACTCATTGGATGAACATTCACTATCACTTTCCTTTGAATCAGCTTGCTGATTTGAATTTTCCGAAGCCGATTCATCAACTGAAAAGTACTCAATTTGTTTTGATTTTTCCTTAATAGCACATTTATGTGTTGGGTCCCATGGCTCTCTACATTGAAAGCACAATTTCTTCCTCCTCAGATCATTGAGCTGATCACTGTCCAATCTTGGTGGCATATTCTTAGACTGATTGGAAAATGTTTTTTGGCTTTGTCCCTCCTAGGTAGGAACCCCTTGGACTGAAATTTACTCTTTGAAGTAGAGGACTCCATATCTCTTGCCTTCTTAAATGCATTTTTTAAGGTAGGTGGACCAATTGCCTTAATCCAACCTCTAAACGGATCTGAACCCATCCATAAACAAAACAATCAGCCTCCTCTTTGAAATGTCAATTACCAACATTGATAACCTTTGGAACTTTGCAATGCATGTGCCAACCAAACCCCATTGCTTCAGCTGTGCTAACTACTTAAAATGTAACTCTGGGTCTTTCTTATTAGATCTATCGATTAGTCTCTCATTAAACTCTACATATGAGTCAATTTGATCATGCCCCATGGTGATCATTCCATGATGCCACCACTCATGAGCACTACCATTCAAATGTATAACAACTTACTTGATAGGTTCATCTTTTGGCATAGGGTTAAGCTGAAAATATGTATCGAGTTTTTGCACCCAAGCCCTAGTTGTAGTCTTTCCTAAATCATCAAAATAAGAAATGGATAACTTACCAACTTTCCTTTACAAGTCATGGTTATGAACTCTTCCACCGCTATGAGGTCTGTGTCTCATCTCAACATCCATGTAATCACGGAAACACATTTCAGCTTGAAACTCTAACCCTGAATTCATCCAATCTTGTAAAATTTTCTCTTGCAATTCATGTTGTGTTGGCTCAACTTCAATTTGAGGGTTATTTGTTGGAGGAAATTGAGGCATTAGGGGTCTATTGTTGGCTGTCTTAGTCATGGTACACTATTAACAGCCCTATTATTGACTGGTTCATCATCATTGCATCATTCCTACCATTGACATTGTTCCCACCGTTGTTATTGTTATTGTTATTCTTATTACCTCCCATATTTTGAGCCATGAGTGCAACAATCTGAGCTAGATTTTTCTGTAACTCTCGCTGCCTTCTAGCAAGATCATTTAAAATTTCCCTAGTGCTTGGTTCCCCATGCTCTCTATCATCCATATCTTCTTCAACCTGTTCAATACTTGTGAATATATGAATATCACTTGTACCACTACTTGTGGGTAAAGTCTTGATGCAAACCAAGGATACATGATATAGTTTCTCCCTTTGGAACTTGAGGGGGTTGCCATTGAGTTTTCCTTTGTTCTCTATTAAAATACCTCCACTCTCTGTCACTCATAGGAAGGCTAAAACCAAATATTTTTTTTTAACACTGACTGACATAATGCTCTGTGCTCTGTTACCACTGGAGTGTTCCGTGCTAAATTAACATGCAATTTTTTTTTTTTAATTTCATGACTTCATCTAAATAAACATTTCATCAAACAATTATCCCTTTGTTGTTTTGAGATTGTTTTAGTTGATTTTTATAGGTTGATATTTGTTTGTGCAATACATACATAAATATTGATTTCTCATAACTTTGATTACGTGGCAATAATTAATTCAAACAATATAATAGATGAATTTTTGTTCCTTTCAATACAAAGTATATCTAGCTGATATAATATTTATCACGAAAAATTGTCAACTAAGGATATTTATCATCAAAGAATATAACTAACAAATCGATGGGGCTGACCTGAAAATTACCATAAGCTATTCTCAATGCCTTCCAAGTAACTTCACTAGGCAACTTGTTCCATAGCAAATATATTAATGGTGCTACATGTAAGCGTACGATATCCTTGTGAGATGTACCACGAACTTGGTAGATGCGCGACAACCGATACAAGAAAGGTACAATAGAATACGGCTATCAATATGCACAAGGGAATTTGGCGTATTTGTTTTTTGACTTGCTGACCATCAATGGACCCTCCACATCACTCCTTATTGAGTTCGAATTTGATTTGGTTGCCTTCCTTTTTATGCTACGATCCACATACCCTATGTACGACTCTAATATTAATTCCTTTAAATAATCCGTATAGTTAGTCTGGGCACTCCTTGCCCAAGGGTACTTTCCAAGTGATACACGATTATCATGAATTGAGAGAGAAATCTTCTTCAAAGAATTGACAACCTTCCAATGGTAATATGGCTGCTATCAACCAACAATTATTTTGTATTTAAATACTAAACTTCAACTCCCTTAAAGATTTCAAAATCATTAACACTGCACAATTTCCTTGGATATATTCATATTTCCTCTGTGTATTATGATTAGAAAATGTATGTCTTCAATATCACTGCCATGTATTTGGATAAACCTATACAGTACTCTTATACTTTAGATGTACAACCAACACATTAATTCAATCACTTTGTAATAACATCCTTTAGATTTTCTAATATTCTGGATGCAATTCACCTTACAATATTTTCATATTCTGCTCAAACCCCGTATTACAAGTTTCATTAAGGTTGGCGTCCTCATGAAGTCCTATAAACACAACACACACTTCTTCTCCAAAATTTTCTTGCATAAACTAGAAAAGAACTTCGCAATTGCTTTTTCCATCCTCCCAATGTAACTCTCAACTGACATTCTTGAATTCACTTTAAAAATTAATCTTTTAAAAGAAAATAGATGCCACTTTTAAGTAACACCCTTCAAAGATTAATTTTACTCTTTTTTAAATAAAAACCCCTTATAACTCCCTTTTAGTAATATTTTAATTAACGCTAAGTTAAATAATAAATTTAACTTAAAACATTAGAGTTAAATTAAAATAGTACATTACCACTACATATTGGGAGGGGACTTTACATCCATCTAAACACCAACATTAGCCGTTATTTTTGAAAATCATGCAAAAATTATCTATTAGATTCTTAGTTAATGTTAGTGTAAATCCATCTAAACACCAACATTAGCCAAGTAGCCCGGCCGAAAACAATATCCATCACCCATCAAGTTTGTTTCAAATAGTTTTGCTAGGGTTGTGTAATCAATAGCTTCCAACCTTTGAGAATAAATTGTTAATTGTGAACCATGTATGTTTTCTTTAACACTTGTACCATTCAATTATTTTGAATTGTTTTCTCGAATTTTCTCAACTTTAAATTTTTCTATCATTTGCTTCCTAGTCATCTTGTAGTTTCTATTCATCTTCATTACACTCTATAACTTCAATAAAATTATAGTTTACTAGAAATACTATATAGTCCATTTGCTAGTTGAAAAGCCATTAAGGGAATTTATTTCATTCTTCGAACATGATTGCAATTCCAAGATTCTTGCAATTTGGCATAAAACACTTTATAGTCCTCCATTTGCTAGTGGAATAGGCCACAAAAGGAGTTTGTTTCATTTTTTGAACACAATTGCAATTCCAAGATTCCACTTTTCTTTGGAGTTAGAGTTCGATGGACCACTCCTCCCAACTAGAAAGTTGGCACTAAATAGTTAGCTTTCCTAGGCTTTGCCAAGTATCTTCTAGAAGTACATTAATGCAAAATCCACTATCAAATATTGTATTCTATCAGGTGTTCCCCAAGAATATCCGTATGTACCATCTTTGGTTTCCTTGCCAAATTCACTTTAGGAAGCACATAAACAATTATTTGATCTTTTGACAATGGAGCTTCAATTATTGTGTCTTCATTATTCACATTTCTTGATTCTAAATTGTCTCATCCCTCTCAGGTATAGTATTAGTTATAACATTTCTAAGTTCGGGAATGCAATGAATCCACTACTTTAAAGTTGTTTCATTTGACTCCAATAGATTTGTTAACATACTTGCATGTGTATTTGAGTGGCGATGTTCAGTATCTATAGCATGATGCACTTTGGCTCTGCTTCATGAAGTCTTTCTTTTTCTATACCGAGATCCAAATATGTAACGTTGTTTTGCTTGGGCTTGTGTGATGGCCAACACATTCATTCTTGGTTACATCAATCATGTTGATTCTTGCCTTTCTATTTTGTACATCTAGCATCAACATGATCATTATGTTCAAAACATCTACAGAATAGTCCCATACTATCTTGACTTTTTGGGCAATACCTTGTGATGTGACCCCATTCATTGCACTCGTGACTTTGTATGATAGGCTAACCTCTAAGGTCATTATATTTGACTCCTTCCTCCTCCACTAATATCATTTACTCTATTATCGTGTCTTCAATTTTGATAGTCACTAGGAGATGCATTCTTGTTGTTTTGCAGTTTTAGTGGTGTGTTAAGTGTAGTAGATTGCTCGCCTTGCATAAAAAGTACTTGTGTGCTCTTACTTTTAAAATTATATGGGTATTCCTTAATCGAATGATTCATTACTTGACAAATATTACATAAGGGCCTCTTAGGTAAATTTGATTTGGTGTGGCCCTCTGCTCTACAATCCTTATGCCATAAATATTTAGGCCCCTTGTTGGAATCTTTGTCTACTTTTAATTCCTTCATCATATGGAGCATATCTTTTGTAATGCTTGCACTAGTTCGGGTTCACTCTCTTTCTTGTATCTAAGCCATTGTCTTCAACAATTTTTCGTTTTTTTGAATGTGGAGACATTTTTTCCTCACTTTTTATGTCCATAGCTCTATTGAATGCTTTTGTGTACAATGAAGGTCGTGCTATTTCATTTTGTTTCCATAATGAAGGAATGAGACCTTTAATGAACCATCTTTCTTTCAATCTATCAATTGGTTTTTTCTCCAATTTGATTGACAATTCCTTGAGCCTCCAATTGTAAGCTCATGTTTTCTTTGTTAGGTGTTGGTAAATTTTGGCAACAATTTCATTGTTGTCGCATAACTATCTAAATCCTTCTTCAAAGGCCTTCTATACTTCCTCCCACTTAATTCAATTGGTTGGTTCAATCTCTATGTACTAGTCAATTGCCACACCTTCAATGATGGTTGTAAATGATTATAGCCAATAATTTTTATTTTCCTGTCCATTTTTGACTAAATGGTTTCATGAGTTTTGTAGTGTTTCATTGTATCTTTAGATCCATCTCTAGTGAACTTAGGTAGCTTTTGCCTTTCTAAACTTGGGCTTGGTAATGGAGACACCATGGCTTGTCCTTGATGTGAATTTAGAGACCGTAAGCTTCTCTTCAAGAAGCTTTGATTCGACATACCAATGCCTTGTCAATACTCACAAACATGTGAAAATCCTTGATTCTTTTCGAAGACTTTTGTGTTTAGTACACTTGTATTAACCTGAGGTTCTCTTTTCTCTACTCCAATCCTATGCCTTGGTGTTTTTGGCTTGAGTTTTTTTCAATCAACAACTCTTTGATATTACAAAGATTTCTTTTGTATGGTTCGATCTTATTGTTTTCTGAAGAAATCCTTGGACTCCATCTTAGGATGAAGACTTTCCTTGTAGAGAGGAGGCTTTGTTAGTTTCTTTTACTTGATTTGATCTGCAAAATCAGAACATCATTTTTCAGGAAGAGGAAGATGAGTTGGTCGAATGTTATAACATTTGTACTTTTTGACTATGGCTATGACTTCAATTTCTGATTTAGCTTTTGCTTTGGACTAATGGAATTTTGGAGTCGGTTGCTTCTTGCAACCTCATCCTTTATTCTTGTTGTTCCTCTAGTTGAAAGGATTGTCTAATTTCACATTCTTGCCTCCGATGACACTCTAATATTCTCTTGCCTTAATTTGATCTTAGTGGCATTGATTTCGTGAGTCTCTAGTGTACTTGTTAATAAGTATTGATTAATGTTGGTTTGTGAAGAATTGGACCTGATTTTGTTATAGGAAATGGTGCCAATGTTTACTCTTATCTCATGAAATTACTATTATGTACAATAATAGAAATTGATAGAACACACTAGATAGAGTGATATAACACTTATACAATAGAAGATATATTCGATAGAATTTGTGTAAGTACATGTAGATTAGCATTTTGTGGTGCTCATATCCAAGTTTGCGTGTAATATTTGTCCTATGTTTGAATGCCGTGTTCAAAATGCTTTTGTTTGTTTCAGTTATTTTAATTTTTTTTTGAACTTTATTTATGTTGGTGTAAATAAATGTCTTATACCTAGCTAATTCCTAGCAAGGGGACTTATTCACATGTTAAGTTTACTTAGGTTCTAGGTGATCTTCTAGAAGTCTTAGTTGTCTAGATAAGACCTTACCCTATCTTATCTCTTTTGAATTTTTTGTTAATTTAGTTGTCTCATAATATAGGATTAAGACACATGTCACAATCTTGTCTAATTGTATCTCACACCTTGGCTATATAACCAAGGGGTTCTCATTTGTATTTTATTCCAATCCAATACAAGTGCAATTTTGAGTATTGCATATTGGCTATATTATTTTGCATCCATTATTGCAAGTTTATGCTCTTTCTTTTATTTCTTGTACAAGGTTATTTTTGGTTTTGCAAGTGATCTTGGAGGCTTGAGTCCTTGAGTGACAATAACAATTTATATGTAACATTCAAATATTAATTTTTATATATTATTGTAATAGCCAACCACACCCCCACAAACCCGCAAATTTGGTAAAAGTTTTGCTATCACAAAATTGTGTCCTTGTGCACCTCAATTGATGAAACTCAAAGAAACATTGCTCTAATGTTTTATTAGATAATCTACATCACATGGACTCATTTGGATTAGAGTTGTCTTACTTTGGAGTGACTTCTTTTGTTGAGACCTTTGGTTCCCAAATTTGTAACATTTTTTTGTTGAAGTTTGGCCATTTGTGTGCTCTAAACTATTGGTAGAGGGTTTGGTTTTCTTTCTAATTGTGTTTTTACCTAGAGTTCCTTAGTTGGAAGATTGTTTTGGTATAGTGTCCTCTTGAGAGTTGCATTTTTTTAATTTTACCATCTTGTTCCTTGCATAAGAGTTGGATATATTATCCAATATCATAAATTCAAGGGGTGTAGTTTGTAAAATTAAGTTGTTATGTTTTGTTAGTCTTTTGTTGACTTTTGGGTAGTCATTAGGAGTTAATTGTTAGTGGTTGTCGATGATTGTGCTCTATTTGGAAACTGCCAGGCACTTTAAATATGCTTCTTGTAGAGAGGGAACATGTCTATTCCTTAGCATATCATCATTGGTTAACTTCTATGTGAAGAACTTTATATGAATACAGCTGCAAATCTCTTACTCAATCTTGTATGTATTGTATTTTATGTTTATATAAACAGATTATTAATCATATCACATAAAGGAGTTAACATTGACACCGTTTCCTTGAAGATGTTTGGTTGAATTTGAGAAATTAATGTCCTTAGACCCCCAACAAAGGTGGAAAGATGGTTAGGACCAAGAGATTAGGTGATTTTGAGATTGGGGAACAAAGAGAGCAAAGAAAAATATTGTGTTGAGAAATCCCATCAGTATAATTAGATTGTCAAAATTAGAGTAGAAGCTAGGATCAAAGTCACATCAGAAGTGGAAGCATGAGCCAAAGTTGTAGTTGGGAATGAATGCACAAGAGCATCCAACTGATTATGATTACCCCAAGAGCATACTAAGGAAGAGTGAGTGGAAGTTGCAATGCAACTACCCTTCTTGAAGGATGCATTGATCTTGTAGATCCAGTTTGGGTGGAGGAATGTAGAAACCCCTGTTTCTGCTAACTTCTGAATCTGACTGTTTTTGATTGTTTTGTGTGTATTTTGGTTTTTTTGTGGTTGTTGCATGAATTAAGAAAGTGGCGATTTTGCAAGGATTTGATAATAAATTCAAATAAAATCATTCAACTCTGGAAACGATAGAAACTATTGCAAATACTGATGCCAGACTATTTATTTATCTTCTGGAATGATTACAAATAATATCCAATAACATGCAATCAAAAAGGAAATGATATTTTTGATGAAAACCTGATATTGCAGCAAGCTGGTTATCTTCATAAAATGGTACGGCCTTCACATACAGCTACTTCTCCCTCTGTCTGATGTTCCAGAAATGCTCCAGAGGATTAGGCGCCACCAAGGAAGAAGACTGGAAACTAAAGAATAGGCGATTTGCCTTTTACAAGAAAGTACGGCCCTTATCTCAATGGTACGGCCTGGTACATCAGATGTACGGATCTGGACAGCAAGTAAAGATTTGGTACGGCCCTTGCAAGAGATGCAAAATATGAAGCAAAGGATAGGCGCCTCTGTTTGCTGACTGCCAGATGAAATCCAGATCAAAACCCTGACTGGTGAAACTCTGTGAATGCTCTGTGATCACTTCTGAATGAAGAAATCTCTCTGAAAAGCAATAGATCAGCTGGTATTTCACAGCCTCTGAATCGCAACACTGAAGATGGCTCGTTCTCCAATGTCTGTAGACAACAGAAACCCCAGGCTTCGTTCTCCGGAAGAAGACTTGATCAAATTTCAATATTCCATATCATAATCAGCTCTTCACAATGAAAATTCTTTATATTCTCAAGAGGGTCGACTTTTTCCTCAAAAGGCATCATTTAAATAAAAGTTGAATTTTAACTTTTAATTTTTCAATAGTCTCGACGCACTTTTAATTATAAAATATAATTAAAAAGTGGCCCCCTTCAATGTTGGTCAAACCCTTCAAGAAATCACTTAAGTTATAATATTAAAAATTATTATAACTTTATAATATAAGCTTCAATAATTAATATTTAATTTGACAATTAAAATATTAATATCTTTCTCAATTTACGTCCGATTAAGGAACCGTCTGAAGCCGGAGAATAAGTGATTGATTTTGCACATGACCAAACCCTACTGCTAAAAATAGCAGGGGTGCTCCGTTGAATGACTATTACTGCTAAAAATAGCAAGTCAGGCAAAAGTCGTCTGAATGAGCCCGAACGAAAGCCAACTGGTAAATTCTGACGATCCGAAGCCAAGCCAAGCTCCAACAAGACCCTCTATCCATCCTATCAGCCTACGAGGGTTGCATAATAGGCTAATTCTTACGAACTCTGATGCTCGCAAAATGGGGACATTACAAGGAAGAAACAATTGAATCACTAGAGTTGATTAAGTCCCCTTTGGACAATGGAAGTTTTTGTAGTGAAATGAGATCCAAGGACTTATTGGTAGGTGAAAAGTAGGAAGCATATAGAGCAATCTTTGAGGCATGAAAGAAGAATTTGAGCCTAAGACATCAAGTTTGAAGGTTGGAATGAGAAGAAGACAATTTGTAGGTGATACTAGTGGTGTTTGAACTATTGAGGTGTTCAAAAGGGTTGAAGGTTTGCACATGTTTGGAAGTGCCTAGGAGCAAAGGAATGTCTTGACCAAAACTTCTCGAGAAGAATTTTTCAAACATTGCGGTAACATCAAACAATGGTGACCCCTCTAGAAAATCCAAATGTTGAGAGTCAAAAGCTATGAAAGCTCAACAAATGGATATGAAGATCCTTTAAGGCTCTCCAAAACATGTATTGCCATATGGATTGCAAATGGGCAAATAGACTAGAGCTATTGGTTGAGATATTTCCTAGGAATATTGTAAGGATTGGCGATAGATTGGTATACATACATTCATGATATTGAGAAAACAATGTGGAAGAGACTAAAGAAGGAATTTGACTAAGAGTTCAAACTATTGAGGGATGATAATAAGATCATCATTGAAATTTATAATACCTAATAGGGTAAGCACGGAAGTGAACAAGTGGATTAAAATATTACCTCCCTCATTGTATGACGATGCATACAATCAAGCCATGGACATAAAGAGAAAAAAAAAGACATCCTTTTGTTTGAGGAGAAGCAAAGATGATTCTAATTCAAGTGATAATGATTGATGTAGCCTCTTTGTGGAGACATGTTTAGAATGATGAAAGATTTAAAGGAAATTAAAGAAGAAGGTAAAGAACTTTGGTGAAATTATTTTAAAAAAGAAGCTCATACTAAAATTAATCACCCCAATAGGATGCTTTGTGAAATATGCCAAGTTGTGGATCATTCAATTAGGGATTGCCTCTATAATCTTAAAAGTAAGAGTGCCAAAGTACTCTTTGCTTAAAGTGATCCATCAACATCAAATACCTCCTTGAATGCATAACCTAGTGGATATAAGAACAAAACAAACACTAGTTGCTAGAATGTAGGTGGAACCAAAATATGAATAAAGTGTGATGACCAAGGTTGACCGATTATATAGTGTTAGAAGTGCAACAAGTGGGGCCATTTTACAAGACATCGCCCCACCAATCAAGGCACACCTAGAATTCTTTGCTAGTGGTGTGAATTCAACAATTATGGAGATGGTAACTATTTGAAGCAAGTCAACACCAATATGATTGATGTAGCTAATGAGGATAAAGTATGGCAATAATAAGATCTCAAACACAAAAGGAAACTACTCGAACCTACCAATAGAGAAGTAAAGGTTGACATGTGAATGACTAAAGCAAGGCAACAACTGTGAGAAAACTTGGTTCCAACAAGCCTATTGTAATGCAAGTGCTGCAAACCACAATTCTTGGAAGGGTAATAGATTGATTGGATGGTATTCTAGAATTGAAAGATGCTATAGATATAAATATTCATTCTAATTGTGACATATACACACACACACCCCTCATAACATATGATCCAACAAGGTAAATCAAATAAAACAAAATGAACTGATTATGGAACCTCCTCTCTGGGGTAAACAAGCAATTGACCCAATTTAGTTAACAAGGAACCTAGCCCAATGGTTAGTAGATGTACACATGGAGATATTGGGAAGTACGCTCACCAATACCATTATTGATGGCAGATTGAGGGTGAATGTGCTTCCAAAGGAAGCTAAGAGGAATCTCATAAAATTGATGATTTGGCCACCAACCTTCCAATTGGTGTGAGCTGATCAATACAACATAAAGGTATTTGGAGTGCTTATGGGAAAAAAGGTAATCATCAACACTCAAACTTTCATTTTGAATTTCATAGATGTTTGTTGAAAGAAAAAGGCCTACAATGCATTGTTGGGCCGAGTTTAGCTAATAGCAGCCAAGGTTGATCATAACTAGAAGAAGAATTTATTGTTTATAAAAAATAAAGGGTACAATTATGTCTTAGATTTGAAGAACTTGTTAGGGAAGAAGTAGCCTTATTTGATAGATCACTTGATTTGGACTTTGATGAAGAATGCTCGGAATGTGAAGACCAAGATACCATAGAGCTATGTGATGAAGGGGTTCTAGAGTTGCAATCTTGTTCAAAAGATAAAACCAACTCTTTCAGAGCTCTCTTCTGGTGGCAATGAAAAATTATGAAGTCTTTTAGCTGGATTGTATCTTCATAGGAATCAAAGAATGAAAAAAAAGAGAAAGAGATGATTGCAAAGGATTTGTTCATCAGACTTATCCTTGAGAGTTTAGAAAATGTAAAGTGGGTGATGTGAAGTTAGATGAGGAACCAACATATAAATTTGGAAGTGAAGAGGATATGAAGTATAAAGAGTTTTCGTTGCTAAATGACGATTTGGGATTAGAAGGTGATAATAAAATGGTTTGGGTTGGAGAAGCCACAAATATGATCAAATTTATAGACTTTACCATAGCAATGGAATTGGAGTTAACTAATGTTGAAGAAGGTAGATTAAAATTTGGAGAAATTATTAAAAAATTTTAATCTCAAGTTTGTTGTTTCATGTCGTGTTAATAAATGTTACAAGGTATCCTACCCATATTGTGTAATAAAAAGGTATGGCAAATTAATGAAGTCGAAAAGAGTAATGCAAGGAAAATTGATGACATCAGAAAGAGAAATATAATAAGGGGATAGGTAATGCATTCCAATTGGTTAGAAAAAAATGAAGTCCTCAATTCTTCCACGATATGACAATCCATGAAGGAGAAAATAAATAATAGTAATAGAGCTACTAGTTACTCCATCGTACAATTTCAAAATTAAAAAAATATCTTTAAGTTTGTTGTATGAATCTTGCTCTATATTCCTTCTTATGTACAACTTCTGACATCATATGGTCTTTTTCTACATTCATAGGCCCATTTTTTGTCCCATTGAACCTCCTATACATACTGTACGCTTAGGTGATTGTTATGTTGTATGGTTGGGTGATTGTTCCTTTGTATGCCTTGTTTACCCATATCCTACCATCCTACCATATGGTTTGCAAAAAGCTATTTCATTGTAAGCTCTTCCTCTAGTACACTCTATGCAGACATAATTTGTAATATTCACCCAATTTTCCCCAAATTTGCACTTGTTAGTGTTAGCCAAAATAACAATGATAATCAATTAATAAAGCTACCTTCTACTTTTTGATCATCCAGATCCCGATGTGGCCAAGGTGAGAGCATATGGTGGTAAGGTGTACATTGCATTAACTGAAAGCATCCACTTATTTAGTGGGGTGAGTGATAATCAAATAATGAACTGAAAGCAAATACCTTCCACTTTTTCATCACCCAAATCCCAATGTGGGCAAGGTAAGAGCACACGGTGGTAAGGCTTACAATGAAGTGCTTATGTAATTAACCACTTGTTCAGTGGGGTGAGTATGATCCAAAACATGAAATGAAACTTTTGCTTATTCAATGTGAATTACAACTAGCGAAGAAAGCATTGGCGGCTAGTTGACCAACCAAAAGAAAGATCCTCTGCTTATTCAGCGAGCATAACATGAAAGTAAAGAAAGCTCAATCACTTATTCAGCAGGAGCGCCACTTGCTCATTCGGGTTAGAAAAGTCCACTTATTTAGTGGGGTAAGTAAATAAGCACAAGAGCTGATCACTGATGGTACTACAAAAGGTGTTACAATGAGAGCTCATTACAATATGAAGTTTGCAAGTACAATACAGCTGCAATGAGTTGGATATATGAGATGACAACCTAAATGATACCCAACACCAAAGTACAATAGCTTTTGATAATAATGAACAATGTATACCTCAACTATGACCCCTAGAAGTCTGAAAATGGACTGAAACAGCAGCTAGTTCAGGTCTGATATGATATTGCAGGTCGGAAACACCTCTGAACAGCAAGCACAACCAAAGCACAACTCCCAAGAACACCTTCGAAAACAGCAAGGAACTCCACCGAACTATCAACAAGCAAAATAGTAGTCTAGGAACCACCAAACAACCTCAAAATAAGTTGCTAAGGAAGGCGATTATTTGCAACACCCTCCACATTTCCCAAGCCAAGATATACGCCCAACCAAGGGGGGCAAACTCCTCTAGAAAATCAGAAACTCCATCTAAAAATCTGCAAACCAGTGCAAAGGGGTGCCCAAGGCTTAGGAATTGTAATGCTCAATACCCAAAAGAAGATCTCCAACACTCCAATCATTATGAGCACAAAGGTGGCATGGCTGGGCTAGGAAAGTACAAACTAGCAATAGCAAATTTTTTGAAATAACACTCGAAAATGCTCCCAAATGCTGCAAATCAACACTCACACGAAAAATTGCGTAGCTAGAAAACATCATAACAAGCTAAAGTTGGAAATAAGTTGAAAGCCATCACCAATGAATTCCAATGGTGACTCCTGCATTGAAGCCACACCCACGTCCAGCTAGAGAGTATCTTGCAACTCCGAAACTAGAGCCAACCTTTAGGGTTTTCGTCCTCAAAGCGTAAGGATTCTCACACCAATTCAGCAATGCTTCGTTATCTTCTAATCGCATAGTCTAAATGAAAGCAAGAGGGGGGTTTAAATAGAAACTAGGGCTCTAGAAATTCAAACTCCTTTTCCCTCCAAATGGGATGCCCATCTCAAGAAATAATATTTTATTTTAATTTTTGCTAAAGTCTCCAACTTGGGTGTGCAACTTCTTGACCCCTCTTTAAAAACAACTTAAGTTATCATTCTAGGCATGGGGTACAAAGAGGGTCCAATATTGAACTTTATAACTTAAGTTATAATATTGCCCTTTTCAAACTCCAAAGATGGTGGATGATTGAACTGCCAAAAATAACAAAGTTCAACAATTGAAATTGCCACCACTGCTAGAACTAGAAACCCTGCATTGAATTGCTGCCAGGACCAACTGCCAAAAATAATACTCACTAAAAATAGCAAACTACTAAAAATAGTAAGTGCGTCCAAACACCAAATTAGCCCAAATTGAGATGTAGTTGATCTTACTAAAAATAGTATGTGCTAAAAATCCAGAAAACCCACAAACCTCCCAAAAACCCAAAAAAACCTAGAAAAAACTGGCAATCTTCTGCAATTACCCCCTCAAAAGGTTGGCAAGAATCCTCCAAGAATATTGGAATCCCCCGAAACACCTCCGAATAGCCTACGAGACTCTGGAAATAGGTTAAGGGTCACTGAAAAGCTTATGACTGAGAAGAGAACATTACATAATCATGGTTGTGGCACTGTAGAGAGATAACACTAGCAATGATTTCAAAGAGAGCAAGACTTTGATATTGTGTAATGTGGGCACAGTTGTAACAATCGTTGCCATGAACCCCACCAACATTATTTTTGATGCAAAACAGCTCATTGGTAGGAGAATTTCAGACCCATTAGTGCATAGTGACATGAAGAAATAGCCCTTAATTTTTGTTGTTGGACTTGGAGAAAAGCCAATGATTTGTGTTTCATATAAAAGGGAAGAGAAGCAATTAGCTGTGGAAGAGATCATCTATGGATTGCACTAAGATGAAAGAGATTGCCGAGGCATATCTTGGAAGAACAATAAAGAATGCTATTGTCACAATTTCTATTTATTTTAATGACTCTCAGAGATATGTAACAAACTACAAAGGATGCTGCTGTCATTGGTAGGTTGAGTGTATTGAGGATACTCAATGAACCAAGTACTATTGCTATTGCAGCACAATCTACAAATTTTACTCAACATTCTTTTGTACACTTTGCAGCCCATGTTCAATGTTTTCAGTTGATAGTCAATTCCTCTGTTGTACAGGCTTTTCCTTCTATGGATAGTCCTTGAGCAACATACAAACTATTGCCAAATCTTTTAGGAAGTTGGATGCTAGAAAGGATGGCACTTGTTTGTATGTTCTTGACACAATTCATTAAATTGTATGGTCACTGGTGGGCATATTCTCTAGATGGTGCATGGAATTCTAGGTGAGAGCTTGACTAGTGTGTACTTCATAGGTTTCTGTATTTTCTGCAAGCTCAACAACCCATTGTAGATTTCAAGTTGGTCATGCTGGAAGCTCTGCATTCCATGACTCTCCTGTAATGTCCCCTTTTTATTCCTATGCTTTTTAGTGGTCGATAGCCTATTTCTAGAGTCTTGTAGGCTACTTGGAGGCAGTTTTAGGGTTTCCAAGATTCTTGGAGGTTTCATGTTAGTTTTTTAGGAGTTCCTTGCGAGAGTTTGTTTGTATGCTTTTTGGGTCATTCTGGGTTTTTTGAGAACCTTGGTGGATAGTCATTGCTATTTTTGGCAGTGTCTATTTTTAAACTTAACTTTTTTTTAGTAAGTTACGACAACTACTCGAAATGTGCTTATTTTGAGTTTGGAGTCACTATTTTTAGCAGTATGCTATTTTTTGCAGAAATTCAACACTGGGTTACTATTTCTTGTAGTGTGGCAGTGCAGTGTTTGACATCTTGATATCTTGAGTAGTGGCTTCTCCAACATTTTTGGAGTTCGAAAAATGGAAGGTTTGCAACTTAAGTTAATGTTATAATGTCAAGTGGCCTCTTTTGAACCCCACGCCTAGCTTAATGACTTAAGTTCTTTTAAAAAATTAAAAAACAAATATTATGCAATGCTAAAGGTGGATGCCAAGAAGTGAACTTAGCATTTTAATTTGAATTTATGCATTTCAAGGTTGGATGTCTAAAGTAAGAGACTTAAGTGATATTTATTAAGTATTATTTCTCTCCAAAAGGTGGCATCCCTTTTTGGAGGGAAAGGGATTTCAAATTCCTAGGTTGTAGAGTCTATATATATTGCTTCATTTGCTCTCATTTCGTTATGCTAATTTGGTGTAGTGAAGTGTTGCCGGATTGTAGAGTGACCTCTTGGGCTTTGAGGACGAAATCCCTCCAAACTATCTCCAGTTTCGAGATTGAGAGACATCTCCTAGCTGAACATAATTGTAGCTTCATTTTAGGAGCTGTAGTAGAGCGAACAATGGTGATGACTTTCTTATTTACTTCAATTTTGAGTAGCTTTGATGTCTTCTAGTGATATTTTGGTGTGTTGGTGTGTTTATTTGCTGTTTGGGGGTTTTTGGAGTGTTTTATTAGACTTTTCATGTTGCTGGATTATGCCTCGCTGACCCACGTTTATGCCCATGTTGACCAAAAAGTTGAAAGTATTTTGTGGGTGTTGGCTCAATCTCTTTCTCTTGCTAGGGTAATCCATTCTGCAATTTATGGTGATTTTAGGAGGTGAATCTGATTTTTAAAGGCTGGTCGACCAACCTTGGGAGTCATACCACCTGCTGGAAGTGCATTGGGAGTTGTGCCAGAGAAAATTAGTGTTGTTTGTGGCAGCTTGCATCTTGTTTTGGGATGCCTAGGCTTTCTCTTTCATTTGCAAGTGATTTGAGATCATTCCGTGGAGTTATGACTATTTCTTGTGGGTTGGTTGAGGTTTCTTGTTCGCTGTTCATGCATAGGAGACTGCTGCACCAGTCATATCAGACTTGATATACTCTTGTTCTTTCATGTTTTATGAAGTCTGATTGATCTTATATTTTAGGGATTGATCATTGGTGTATTAGGCTATCATTTTGACAAGTTCATTTCATATTATCTAGTTTCATACTTTCATTGTAACGCTGAATTGGTAGTACCAATTAGTTATTTGAATTCATGTTACTTGGATACTTACCCCATTGCATAAGTGGTTGCTCTTGCTGAAAAGTGGTTGAGCCTTTGCTTTATGTACTCACTCTCGTTGAATAAGTGGTTGAGTTTCCTATATTTCTTTTCTTGTGGCCCGTTGAAAGTGGAAGTGGCTGGCTTTGCTGCTAAGTGCATTACTTTCCTTGTTGCCCACTGAAAAGTGGAAGTGGTTGCCTTGCCGCTAAGAGCATTCCTTGTTTACTTTCATGCACTTGTTATTTACTACTCACCCCATTGAAGAAGTGGTAGTTTAGAGAAAGCTCAATGTTGTAAGCCAACCACCATATGCCCTCACCTTGGCCATATTGAGATATGGGTGAATAGAAAGTGGAAGGTGTTATTTCAGTTAGTATTGTTACTTTCAGTATTTGCAAAGGTCCCCTTACACCGTATGCTCTCACCTTGCCCACTCTGGGATCTGGGTGATTAGAAAAAGGAGGGTTGTTATTCAGTTGCTTATCTTTGCTTCATTTAATGCTAACAGGTGAAAAGTTTGTGGAAAAAATAATAGTGCAATTTTACAGTGGTATCAGAGCTGGTCATCCTACTAGCTTGTACTTTTAGTGCCTTCAGTTGATAGAAGTTCTCTATGAGTGATAGAGAAATTAGATACTACACCGTAGAGCAGAAGAGACAACAGTTTCAGACTTCGTCTGTTCCCCTTGAGGGGATATTTTTAGAGGTTCTCAAAAACTGTGATAGAGCAGTAGAGAATATGGCAGAAAAGGATAAGGGACCAGCCCAAGAAGAGAGTCCAGATGTTAGAGCTGAGAAGAAGTTTGATTGTATGATGGACATGATGTCACAATTGTTGGCTAAGATGAGCCAAAACATCACTCGTGCACCTCAGTGCCATAATAGTGAGACCAGTGCTTCAAACAACAACCTTAATGGTGGACCAAGTGGTCATTCTGTTGAAGTGACTAGAGGATTCGCTTCTAGACCACCTCAACCAACTTTCACTCGAAGGGAACCTCCAGGAAAACCAAAAGCTCCCATTCCTATGGCTGATGAAGTGAGAAACAACTATATGGAATATGCCACTCTTCCTGCTAAGATACAAGAGATCTTGTCATTGGACCAATTCATGAACCAAAAGAAGAAGAGAGGATGTAGAATATATGAAAATCGTGCTCCTATGCCTCCAAGGGATTATCAACATGGCCTTGGGAAGGTGACTCTACCACATTTTGATGGGAGTGATAAGTGTTTTGCTAGATCATGTGTCTAGAAGCTTGGTAACTACCTTTCATTGAGGCCAATGCCAAAGTCAGATGCAATCAAGTTTGCCACTCTTCGTTTGGATGGGGCTGCCCATGAATGGTGGTATCATGGTTTGGTCTCTCTTTGTCATAACCTTATTGTGACATATGGTAAGTTCACTATCAAACTCATTGAAAGATTTGACACCAAGGATCCTAAGGTGAAATTTCATGAGCTTGCCCAACTGAAGCAACATGGCTCATTTGATACTTATATTTCAGGTTTTCAGAGGCTTTTTGTGATGGTGCCCATCATCACTGAAAGAAGACTTGTCGTCCTTTTCTCTGAAGGACTAATGGAACCATTGAAGGGGTGGGTGAAGGCTTTCGATCCACCAACTCTTGCAGAGGCAATCAAAAAAGCAAGAAGTATGGAGTTGGTTGCCCCTAGGTCAAAATTTCAGTCCAAAACCTTTCCGCATGATAAGGACAAGAGTGTAGTGGCTTTTCTCCTTAAGGAAGATCACTTTGAACTTGAAATCTATGGAGCTGAAATTTCAGGGTGGTGATAGGAAGGTGGTGTTGAAAGGGATGACTAGTGGGGGATCTAGCACCATTACGTGCAAAATGATGCAAGGGATTGATTCCAAGCAAGAATATGAAAATAGTTTCAAAACTCACGACAATCCCCTATTTGATGTGCAAGCAGAGCTCACATTTCCTAATCCTTTGTTTTTTTTAAAATTTATTTCTTTATTTAGATTGCAGGAATTGGTTAGGTATCCGTCCCCCTATAAACTGCAGTGTGCCCGATAAAAAATTTTCACGTGATAGGTTGCGCTGGCGTGACACGCCCTCTAGTACCACGGGTTTGGGGGGAGACTAGACCTCGTGACTTGTTTCCTGCAACAGGATGCTTTGAGCCAATTGAGCTGGGCCCCTTGCCCCTTCCTAATCCTTTGTTTGAGTTTCTGTAATGTCCCCGTCTCAAGCTTGATCTTTTCAGTGACCGTTGGCCTATTCCGGAGACCCGTAGGCTAGTCAGAAGGTAAAATTAGGGTTTCCTATTTTGAAGGATGTTCTGGCTCGGAGTTGTTTGTTTCAATTGCGGATTCTTTCTGGGTTTTCAGAGAGCTTCGCAATGGTATGTTCTTCTTGGCATTTTGAGCATTTTCAGGAATTTACTATTTTTAGTAAATTCTATTTTTGGCAGTTTCACAGTTGATGTTGGCAGTGTTGACTTCCTACTTCAGTTTGACCAGTTGGCTTGTTCATTGATGGCTTCGGGGCACAATTGGAGAGATAAGTTGAGCCATTTAATTAAAAAGTCACGTTTTAATGTTATATTTTAACGTTGACCCCTTGGCCTAGTCTATTGACTTCATGTTGTTTTGAAAAGTGGTCTTTTTGAGGGTGGCGCCTTCATTAAGAATTATTTTATAATTTGCCAAAGTCAAATCAAGCTTTGAAGTGGACACATTTATTAAAGTATTGAATTTAATTAAAAGGGTCAATATTGAGCATTGAAGGAAAAGGACGCCATCTTTGAAAGGGATTAGGGTTTTGACCTTGAAGAGGAATTTAGGGTTTCGAGAAGTCAACAGGAAAATTATAAAAGGAAGACTTTGATCCTCATTTCAGCATCTTTGGTCTACAGTATTGTTGTGCTGCCAGTTTGGCTTTGGAATTGCTTCGAGGAATGAAGGCCTCCTAGCTCGGGCATTGCTTCTTGCTTGCAACATAACAACTAGTGGTGATTTAGTCTAGTTTTGTGAGTTCATTGGGATTTGTGCATTGTAATCTGCATTATGTCTAATTAGGTTTCTGATTTTGCATATTAGAGGTTTCCAGATCTTGCATTTTAGCTTCAGCAGATTGGATGTTTTATTCATAAGTCAAAAAATACAAAAGTATGTGTTTTGGGTATTGCATATTCCCTTCTATCTAGGCAAGGCGCCCATGTGTGCAAAGTTGTGGATTTTTTAGAGAAGCATTTGAATTTATAAAGGGAAATCGCCCCTGTGCTGGGCCGTACCATCTGCTGTGTCTTGGGAATTGTGCCATTAAATAATGTCTGCATTTTAAGTCTGCTTTTGTTATTGGTTTGAGCGCCTCCATATTAGTAGTGATTTGCATCCGTTATCATGTCATTTGAGTAAGTAGGGAGTGAGTTTCGAGCTTTTCAAGGAATCTCTATGTTGCTGGTTATATGTTGAAAGGTGCAGGTCTGTCAGAACAGTTTGGAGAAATTTGCAATTTCCATATTGGATGGGTGTGAGAGTTCTTTAAAGGCTATGCAGAGGTTTCATTGTGGATTGCCCGAGTTGGAAAAAGGTTGGATCTGTTTAGTACCATTTCCGTTTAAGCTTTACTTCTTAGCAAAGAAATTCATTAATATTGTGCAACTCTATTCATATGCTGATTCGTATTGTTAGCAAGATATCATCTTTCATATTGTAAGCTGGCAGTAGTACTGACAGCCATTTAGAGTCTTGCTTTATCAATTTGTAATACTCGTTCTTACCTTCAGTAATTGTTTGTAATAGTTACATCTCCGCCCTATGGTAGCTACTTTCCCACTCCGGGATAGCAAGCACATTCTGGGTGTTGAGTACTTTCAGCTTTCCAGTATTTCTTTCAAGCATTGTACTTTGTAACACTCCGCCATATGGTCGCCCCTCACTCCATTCTGGACTGGGTAGCACATACTTGGTGTTGAGTTCCCTTTCAGTACTTAGAGTAGAAGATCCTCTGAGCATATGCTCGCCATCATCGGCGCCATGCTTGGTTAGAGTTCCTGCATAAGCAATTTGATTTAGATCCTCTGACCAATGCTCACACCTTGCCCACATCGGGATCCTGGTGTACATTCTGGTTAGAGTTGCTTCAACATGTTTTGGTTTAACTACTAACCTTAACGAGTGCATCGTCTTGTAATCTGTAATTGAAAAAAACGAAAAAAATTGGCTCGGAATATTTTAGTTTCATGAAGACAAGATGATAGAAGAACCATTATCTCTAATTGTTTTGCTTCCTATGTTGAGATGTGATGGATTGGATCCTTGGGATAGGGTAGTTGGCCTTGTGGATTCATTGCAAGGAATGGAGCATCATATTGATTCAGATAGTGTTGGTGTGGTTAGCCCTTGTGAGGAGGTTTCAAAGATTCATAAATTTCTTGGGGTTATGTCACACGAGTTGATGCATTGTTGGCAACCCCAACATGATGGAGTCACTTGGGGAGAGGTTATCCATCCTTAGGATTGTATGCATGGGAAAATTGTTGCTGTTACCTCTCTTTGCAGCGATCTTATGAGTCCATTGATGTCCCTAGCAATGGATTGGAGAGATTTTGAGCAAAGGATGGCTCTATGGCAAATTGGTGACACTTGAAGGATTTTTCTGGCTATGGACATGAGCAAATGTGTCATTTTGGCTGATGTTTTTTTGGTATTGCAGCAACTGTTCTTCTTGGGTGGTGATTTTCCAAAAATCAGACCTCAAGTTGGCCATTGCAGACTTGGAGAGCTGTTGGTATACTTATTTCCAGTCCATTCAATCTCCTAGCAAGATTGATTTTTGGTTTCAGATGAGGGAAATATTGAGCTTGAGAAATCATAATATGTGTGGGAGAAGTGTAAAAGCACCAATCGATGACTATTCCAATCCATTCACTTGTGGTTATGATTGGGACGACAGATTATTTTTCAGTTATGACCTTGATGATGGTATGCAGGAGGCTGAGTATGGGGAAGTCAACATTGAATTTCTCAAATGGGATGCCATAGGGTTTTGATTGTCGGGAGCAATTCTCCAAGGAGTTGGCCAAGGTTTTGTTGAGTTTGATTGATCTTATGGGGGAACTTCATGAGATTACATTTGTGGGCACCCAGTTGAGCAGTGTTCTTATTTTTGGGGGAGCTACAAATTCCTTTGACTTATTTGGGATCCAGGAGTCATTGTGAGTTTATCTCAAAATCAATTAGTGCATGGCTTGCGATTGCTTGAGGACAAGCAATCTCAAGGAGGGGGACTGTAATGTCCCTTTTTTAGCCATATGCTTTTCAATGGCCGATAGCCTATTTCTGGAGTGTTGTAGGCTACTTGGAGGTTGTTTTAGGGTTTCCAGGATTCTTGGAGGTTTCATGATAGTTTTTCAGGAGTTCCTTGGCGGAGTTTGCTAGTATGCTTTTTAGGTCTTTTTGGGTTTTCTGAGAACCTTAGTGGGTAGTCATTACTTTTTTTAGACTTACTATTTTTAGTAAGTTATGATGGCTAGCCGAAATGTGCTTATTTTTAGTTTGGAGTCACTATTTTTAGCAATATGCTATTTTTAGTAAGTGCTATTTTTTGTAGTAGTTCAACACTGGGTTACTATTTTTGGCAGTGTGGCAGTGCAATGTTTGTTGTCTTGATATTTTGAGTAGTGGCTTCTCCAACATTCTTGGAGTTTGAAAAAGTGGCCTCTTTTGGACTCCACGCCTAGCTTGATGACTTAAGTTGTTTTAAAAAACAAATATTATGCAATGCTAAAGGTGGACGCCAAGAAATGAACTTAGCATTTTAAGTTGAATTATGTGTTACTGGATTCGCCTCTGGAACCCCTGGATCTTGGTTTGATTCGGTCTTGGTTCGGATCTTTGGCCGATTCGCTTGTGGGTTTGACCAGGATCCTTCATTTTTGGGTCTGATTTGCCCAGTCAGAACCCAAGAGAACCCAACAAAACCCAAACCAAACTTGGGCGAACCAAGACAGAACCCGCGTGGCTAGGCATCCAAAAAGTGTTTTTGAGCATTTTTTTAATGTTTTATGAAGTTTGACTTTGACCCACGCCCAAGGGAACCCTATAAGTGACCTCTAAATCACTCTAAACACCTAAACTACCTCATTCTTATTCATTTGTTTTTGCAAAAAAACATTTTCATTCCAAGAGGCTTCCACTTCCCGCCATGTTGCATATGAGGAGTCCGATATCCAACAACAGCATGGGCACAATAGTAGTGCTAGTGACAGTGCCATTGGCACTACTTGTGATTCATCTATTCTTCCTCCATCATCTAATGTCAATGTTGACATTGATATTGATGATTTAGATAATCCATATGATGATTAAAACTTTATAAGTGTTGTATTGAACTTAAAGTTTCAACGATGAATATTTATCATGCATGTTTTAAATGACATTCAAGTTTATGGTGGTTTTGTTGTTTATATGATTTTATGTGATATTCTAATTCTAATTCATGCTTCTAGGTTGCATATATATATATATATATGTATGTATATATATATGTCTATATATATACACATATATATGTATGTATGTATCTATACATATATATCTATATACACATATATATGTATGTATATATATGTGTATATACATACATATATATGTATGTATCTATACATACATATATATGTATGTATATACACATATATATACATACATATATATGTGTATATAGATATATATGTATAGATACATACATATATATGTGTGTATATATGTATGTATGTATAGATACATACATACATATATACACATATATATGTATGTATCTACATATATATAGCCTATATATACATATATATACACATATAGGGGGAGTGTATCTACATATATATCTATATGTATGTATATACATTGATATATATATATATATATATATATATGTATAGATACATACATATATATGTGTATATATATGTATATATAGATATATATGCATAGATACATTATATTATATATGTGTATATATATATATGTATACATACATACATATATATATGTATGTATATATACATATCTATATATATATAGATATGCATATATACATACATATATATGTCTATATATATACACATGTAGAAACCCTAGTTTCCCTTTTTTCTGCCTCTGACTGTCTTTCTGACGTTTTTTGAAGGTTTTTGAAGTTTTGTGATTTTTTTGCAATTTTTGGGTTTTCAATGCAATAAATGAACAGTACGGCTTTTGCAGGAATTAATATTAAATTCAATAAAAATGATTGATGAACAATATGTATAGGAAATACAGTAGAGAATGAAGGCGCTTCAACTTTTATTCATTTGAGCACATTACAATATAAATCGGCTAACATGCAAAGGAGAAATAATGAATTTTATTGGTAAAAACCTGGTAACCAGCAAGCTCGAAAATGGTACAGATTTGTACGGCTTCAATAAATGCTGAGTCTTCCTCCAGTCTAATGATGCCAGATGCCTCCAGCAACCTCCAACGCCTTAGAAGGAAATAGATTTGCAAGTTAAGACTGGCGTTCCTTTTATTTTGGCAAGTATGGCTCAAGGACAACTAGTACGGCCTGACAGAAATCTGCAATAAGTTTGTACGGCCTCCTCAAAAATGATATCCAAGTCTCTGTGAATGATGCGCCAAGAAGAATAGATGATCTCTGATACCAAATACTGAAGAATCTCTGACGATATTGATTTCTCTGAAGCTCTGTAGTTTACTCTGAATGAGAAAACCTCTGCTGGCAATAGATCAAGTGATATTGCACACTCTCTGAATTGCTTTCCGCTGGAGATGGCTCGTTCCCCAAGGAATTCGAACGCGAAACCCTAAAGTCTCAGGCTCAGATCAATTTGATCAGTCTCAAAACTCAATAATCACATAATGGCACAATTCCCAATGCAAAACCCTCTTAAGGCTGAAAAGTGCGATTTCCTTAAGAATAGGGTTTCATTAAAATATTCACGTTTTAATATTTTAATATCTCAATAGTCTCCCGCTGAATATTTTAATATAAATCAAATGTGAAACTGGCCCCCTTTAATGTTGGCGCACCCCTCAAGGCAAATCACTTAAGTTATAATTTAAAATTATAA